>PVIH01015763.1:0-48276 GCA_004025045.1 Sigmodon hispidus
CCAAAGACTGTTGTGTTTAATTCACCATTGTCACATTCCCTGCCCCTTCCCCTAAGACACAATAAAAAAGTCTAGCTGAGTATGTCAAAGAAAGTGGGGTGGTGTGGGGTCTGTTCACTGGCTAGGAGGGATGGCTTTGTTTAGGTAGGTAGATACTGAGGTATTGTACAGGAATGCTGCTCAAACTCTGGCATGCTTCCGAGTCACAGAGAACACATAGGTATGACCAATGACAAATATGTAAAGGTCTTTCACACACAAAAAAGTATTTTATAGCATGCAAGGACAAATGGGTAATGTGAACAGAGAGACAGGGAGTGTGAGAATCAAAGGAAAATACTAGAAGGTAAGAGTTCTGTAGTAGAAACAAAGAATTCTTTTGCTGGACATAGTCTGGGTTTTGGGGACATGCCAAGTGAACTTTTTGATGAGAAAAGGGAAAAGAGACTGGAAAGAATATGGCAGAATATCTAAGAACTGTGAGAGAACTGGGAAAGGTGTAAGACACATAATAAGATCAAAGAAGAATGATATATTTGTTACTTTTATTGCTCCTATAAGCAAATACCTCACAGAAATAGCTTGTAAGAGGGGTGTTTATAGCCCACAGTTTTGGAGCAAGCAGAGCAGGGAACTTGGCAACGGCAGCTTCTCTCTTCATAGTGGCAGGAACATGAGTCAAGAGTCAAAATCAGCAGATCAGAACCTGACCCAGAGCAAACCTTCAAAGGACCATCCCTAGAGACCGAGTTTAACAACTAGGCCCAACATCCCCAAACAGCACCAAAGCAGGGGACCAAGTGTTGTCCAAAGTTTCTGATTCTTCCACAGCAGCTTATAAAAAAATCATTTAGAGGCTTGTATTAATTACAAGCTGTTTGGCCTTTGGCTCAGGCTTATTACTTGCTAACTCTTCTACTTTAAGTTAACCCATATTTCTATTTATGGTTAGCCACGTGTCTTGGTACCTTTTGACTCGGTGCAGCATTCTCATCCCGCTTTCTCTGCTTCTCACTATCATCTGCTCTCTCCTCTTCTGCTTCCCAGAATTCTCCTAATCTGCTTGCCCTGTCTCTACTTTCTGTCTAGCTACTTGACCAATTAGCATTTTATGAAAGCGACATTTACAGTGACAAATACTGACAGTGTGCAAGAGCAATATCCCATAGCAACCAAGTGTTCAAACACATGAGCCTGTGAGGGGCATTGTAGACTCAAAAACAACAGGCACACAGTAACCATGGGAGATTTAATAGAATAATGTCATTTTCTGAGCAGTGACCCACACCAAACAGCATCCTCAAAGTCTCACCTCTAATGAGCAATATTGACATCCTATTAACTATCATGTAAAATACTTTGAATGAAATTTAAATAACTGTTAGAGAACTTACAGCATGTTTGCCATGGTTGATTGAGGTCAGTACTGATATACTTTCCTCATGTTCCGTGTGAGGGCCTCATGACCCTTCTCAATATAATACATATGTCATTTACTTCTAATTTTTTGCAAATAGTAAAAAAAAGAAGAATTTTGTTTAGCAACATATGTAAAAGTGTTTCTGTGGTAATTTCCTTTTGCTGAACATTAATTCATAAAAGAAAAATGTCAAATAAGTACCAGAAGCATATCAATTCTTCATCTAGGCATGATGGCACACATCTATACTCCTTGTGCTTGAGAAGGTAAAGCAGGAGAATTATAAGTTCAGAGCCAGCCTGGGCTACATAGTAAGTTTGAAGCTGGTCAGTGCAAATCAATGAGGCACTATGGATAGTCGATTCAATCTCAGATTCATGTCTTGCCCTCCCCACCTCAAAGATAGGTTGGGCAAAGAGGCAACACAGGCAACTTTCACTTGCCAAGAGGGAACAATTTAAACAGGAGAGTGGAACATTGAATGGGAAAGTAGAAAAGGATATCAGCCAGTCCAGGGAGGCGGGCAGTGTTGCATCCCTTTGTTCTCAGCAGTCAATATTGCTCATTAGAGGTGAGACTTTCAGGATGCTTCAGGTGCCCAGCTGAGAAAGCTGTTAGCAAATGGTATGGGATGCTCATCATGAACAGTCCCGTGCCAAGCAAATCTGTAGAGAGCAGGTCACCCAAGAGTAGCAGAAGCAGCACATCTCCCATCTCTGGTGGCCATCAAAGAGCTCCCTACCTGAAGCTGAAGTAACAGATCTCAAAGGCCAACACAAGAACAGAATGGTGGCTCTCAAATGGAGACCAGGGGCCACTTGAGGCAGGAACAAACACCCAATCTGGGAAGTGGGAGCAGTGGGATCCAGGGTGAGTTTGCCTATGTGTGCTGAGTTTGTCTCAAGACATGTCTTCCTCCCAAAAGCATCTAAGAGCCAAGCCCCTGGCCAGAGCTGGGACCTGACTGAGGACCCTACTCTAACCTAACTGTGAGGACTTGTCTTTAGGCTTTTCCCTCTCCGAGTGGGCAGGAAGGCCTGGTAACCGACCCCTAACCAGACCTGAGAATTGGACTAGCAAAAATCCTTTGTACATCTTCTTCATACAAAGCCAGATGGACCCTGACTGGTCATGTGTGTATTCAAATGAGATATAGAACGGGACCAATCAAGAGTGAGCTCTCAAGCCTGAGGGCAAGAGAAAAGCCTGCCAAAGCCCAAGAGTGTGTACTCAACTCAGCTGCTGCTCTATAGCACACCCACCCATCCACCCACTCCCATTGCCTACCACCTTCAAGAGTTAAAGCAAATGCTAGGAAGAGAGAAAGAAAGGCATCCATTTGGGCTCTGCTTGCCATGGGGCAAAAACTGCTAGGGGCCTCTTCAGCTTGGATCAGCATTAGAGCCGTTCACTAAAGCCTTGATAATGGCCAGGAAAAGTGGGGGGTGGGAGGGTGGCCTTTGCTCTGTCACTAGCTTTTAAAAAGCAAAAATAAATATTACAAATTAACTGACAAAATAATAACCACAATTAATCTATATTTCTATACTTTTTAACATTAAAAAAAAAAGGACAACTCACAGAAAAAGTATACCCAGGGGAGAACATACCCTCGAGAAATAAATGTTCTAGATGTGTGTGAAGAGCCAACCTACCTCCATACTAGACTTTTTGCTTGTTTTTTTTCTTTTTTTTTTCTTTTTTCTTTTCTTTCTTTCTCTTTTTCTTTTTTTTACCCTGAGATAGGGTTTCTCTGTGTAGCTCTCATTGTCTAGAATTTATTCTATAGACCAGGCTGGCCTTGAAGTGTTTTTTTTGTTTTGCAAGACAGGATTTCTCTATATAGCAGCCCCGGCTGTCCTGGAACTCTTTTTGTAGACCAGGCTGGCCTCACATTCACAGTCCTTTCACTGAACTTAAAACCTAGCTAGCTAAAAGGAAAGAGAGATGATGTTTGTTTGAGAATTTTTTCTTTTCGTCAATGTTTTGTTTTGAAATCCTGGTGGAAAAACTTCGGTGAGACCTGGCCAGCCCTTATCCTGCAAAAGTTTCCAAAGATGGGGGGAGGGGTATGCTTGGGTTTTTCCAGGTTCTCTTGATTCCTGTAAATTACTTGGGCTTTGTTCCCATCACCTCAGTTTCTGTTTCCTTGCCTGCTTCCTATGCCAGCTCTTTAGACCACAGCTTCCTATATCTGCTGCCCAGATGCGTGCCCCTCCCTACCTGGAAAGGGAGAGCCTAAGAAAATGTCCCTGGGATATGTCTGACACGGCCGGAAGTGGGAAGGGGAAGTGATTGTCAGAAAAGATGCAGAGGCATGTTTATCTTCTCAAACTCTGTTCTACCCCTACCCTTCCTTACTGCAGCCCTTTAGAATAGGCCCCAGGAGTTTGCTTGTGTCTAATAAAAGAAGCCAAGTGAAGGCCCCTTGCACCAAATACCAAGTTTCCCTTGTGAAGCAATTAGCATCGCAGTCAGACACGGGGCTCCAATTCAAAGACTGTCAACATTCCTCAGGCGTGGCTGTCCCGCTCGCCACAGAATCAGCCACTGGAACAATGAATAGCCCTCAGCTATTTCTTCCTCATCCTTGAATTCCTACGGAAATTTTCCTATGAAATAGATCAAGAGAAGACGAACAAAGATTTTCCCTTTGAGCAATTATCTTCCACTCCCTACCAGATCAGACAAAAACAACAAAAATTGGTCTCAGATTGCACAAACAAAATTTGGTTCTAAGGCTTCTAAGAGAAGTGGGCAAGCATTCTTCAGTTGGTTCAACGGTCTGATCTAAATGAAAGCGAATTCCGAGGATTTCCCTTCAGTCAGCATCACAGAGCAAAGCCAGCCCTCACACAAAAGGACTGGCAGAACCTGCCAATGGGGATTGTCACCATGAATAAACATCTGTAGACTTAACTCACCCCAGAGCTCTGGGAAGCAGGAAATCCGGGCATTTGTTATTTCCACAGAACAAACCAACCTTAACACAAGAGACAAAAACAAAGCAGAGGGACTCAAAGGAAGAGAAAGAGGTGTGACTGATGGAAAGCAGAGGAGAGACAGGACATGGGGTTGTTTACCGGAATGTGCCATGTAAGGAACACTTGATAGATATTTGCATCCATGTCTTCTAAGCACGAGGTTTTACTTAACTAGCCATCCAACTGTGTCTGCTTAACCTGACTCTGATTTCTCCCTTCACATCAGGCAATAACTCATCGAAGCATAGCTTGTGTGTCACAGAATAAATTATATACAGTATTTGTTCAATCTGTTAGCATGCTTTTCTAGAACTCAGTCATTTCTGGTCCTCCAGCATTACAGACCTATGAATCATTGTGACCAGGATTTCACAAAGACATTTCTTTTCCAGTCCCTAAAATTTAAGAAGAGCCAGAGACTAGAGAGTAAAACCAAACACCTCTGGTATTAAAAAACAAAAACAATAAGATGATTTCTGCTGGCATTCTGGTATATGCATAGATCAGTTTTTTATGCAGTCATTATCAGAGAGGCCTTGTAAGGACTTAGATTCATTCTAGGGGCAGGGCCCAGGTCTGTGAGTGAACTTGCGCAGCAGCCAATAGATTCAAAGGTTAGATTTGCGCCAGAAAACTCCAATGGCTGCTGCACCTTACCCTTTGCCCAATCCTGGAAAATCAAGGTGTGTCACATGTTGATTACATAGGTTTTTCTTTAAAACCCCCTGCCCATTGGGGCAATGCACTCTTACCCCCTTCTGCTGTACAGAGCTAGATGATCAACCTGGGTTCTCATTCTCTGTAGGTAGCAATAAAATCCCCACTCATAACAATGTGTCCAGCCTCCCTGGTGGAAATTCTTACATGTGGGCATAACATAGGGTGCGTTGTTGGGGAAAATTTCCACGCTTTCAGAGATTCTGGACCAAAGAGTGGTGATAAGTGTACAGGTAGTACATTTGCATTAGAGAGGCCAAGCCCGCTAAGCAAGAGACCAGGAGCTGCCTAGGGTGACAGTGAGTAGCGCAGCCTAACAGCATTTGAGTGGACTCAGACGGATGGCAGCCTGACAGATCCTCCGGGAAGGCTCCAGGTGTGGGCCAGCAGTTGGGAGGGTACAGGTACCCAGGCTATGGATGTTTACTAGTCCTATAAAGTTTAGTCAAAAAAAAAAAAAAATTAAACTTTCCAGCCTGCCTGGGCCTGTTGTAGTACGGGAACATATCTGTAGGGGACAGGGTACCTCATACCTGTGCCAAAAGCCATGGGACACACAATTTCTCCCTTTTCTTTGGACTTACCTCTTTTAACTCACTTCCCAGATATTAATGCCCTAACCCTAACCCTCAGTCTTTTGTGGTGTCTGAGTTTCTTCGTATGTGTCGCCCTGCTTGTGAAGAGTGCCAGGAGACAAGTAATCTCTTCCCCACTGGACTTACTTCTAACTCGTTTCCAGGATTATTAATATATACACTCATAATCTTTAGGTTACAATTAAAAAGTCTAAATTTGCCACCTTTTGCAGGTCAGAATGGCCAGCACTCAGAGTAGACTGGCCTCCAGGAGGAACCTTCAATTTGGCCCTCATAGGGGCAGTAGAGGAAATGGTCTTCAGATCTCGAATAGGACACCCTGACCAAGTGCCACACATAGTAGTCTAGAGAGATCCCATTAAAAAAAAAAATCCACCTCCTTAGATTAAATTATTCTTGCCTGGACAGGTCGAGATTCTGGCAGCTACAGAGAGAAACTCACCCTCCAAAACCCCGTTGGTTCCTTTGGTCAGAGGTCCTCCAAGGGGGCAGCACAGAGGATGACATCTCCCCCCTCCTTATGCCCCTGATACTGGTACAGCTGTCCTACCACCAGGTCCCCTGCCAGTTCAGTCAGTCCCAAAAGTCTCCACCCCTGGGATGAGGGAGGGACCAGCTCAAGGGACCTGCAGTAGGGGAGATACCTCTAGTCCTGATACCATAGTTCTTCCCCTTAGAGCTGCAGGACCCTCTGACTAGGATGGGAATCAACCACATTATTACTGGCCCTTTGCCACTAGTGACCTTCACAATTGGAGGGGCCAAAATGTGCCCTTCTCAGAAAACCCTAAAGAACTAATTAGCCTCTTTGAGACAATTCTCTTTACCCACCAACCCACGTGGGATGACTGTACACAGCTTTTACAGGTGTTCTTCACAGCAGAGGAGAGGGATCAGATACAAACTGGTTCAGAAGCTGGTTCGAGGCTGCACAGGAGAGCCCACAGCTAATGAGGCTCTCATAGATGCGGTTTTTACCCTAACTTGTCCAGTGTAAAATTATAATACGGCAAAAAATAAGGCGAACCTCCTAGTCTATCATCAGACTCTATAAGTAGGTCTAAAAGCAGCCGCAAGATGGTCTGCAAATTTAAAAAAGATATATAAGACAGAAAACAGATAAAAGTTTAGCAACATTCCTTGAATGGCTTCAGGAAGCCTTCAGGAGATACACACCCTATGATCCTGAGGCCCAAGAAAATGCTGCTACAATGACTTTGGCTTTCATTAACCAGTCAGCTCCTGATATCAAAAAACAAAAAACAAAAAACAAAAAAAACTACAGAGGCTGGAGCATCTAAAACTCCAATGGCTGCTGCACCTTACCCCTTTGCCCAATCCTGGAACATCAAGGTGTGTTGCATCTTGATTATGTAGGTTTTTCTTAAAAAAAAAAAAAAAAAAAAAAAAAAAAAAAAAAAAAAAAAAAAAAAAAAAAAAAAAAAAAAAAAAAAAAAAAAAAAAAAAAAAAAAAAAACCACCCACTGGGGCAATGCTCTCTTACCCCTTTCTGCTGTGCAGAGCTAGGTGATCTACCCGGGTTCTCATTCTCTGTAGGTTGCAATAAAATCTCCACTCATAATAACGTGTCCAGTCTCCCTGGTGGAAATTCTTATATGCGGACACAACAGCTTCCCTCAGCAACAGATGAGAACAGATGCAGAAACCCACAGCCAGACATTATAAAAAGAGAGAGCCTAGGTTGGAAGGCTACATCTGGTCCCTCCCCTCAATGCTCAGGGAAAAGGCAGAAAGAATGTAAGAGTCAGACATGGAGAACAAAGCCCTCTGAGTCAATTAAGCAAGGCTCATATGCGCTCACAGAGACTGAGATCTACATGGGTCTGTACCAGGTCTTCTGAGTATATATTATAGCTATTGGTTTAGTATTTTTATGGGATCCATGACCGTGACAAGTAGGTCTCTGACTCTTTTGCCTGCTCTTGGGACTCTGCTACTTCTGTTAGGCTGCCATGTCCAAGTTCAATATGAAAGCTTTTGCTTCTTCTCATTATATTTTGTTTTTCCATATTTGGTTGTTATGTCTTTGACACCAGTTCAATTCTTTCCTAATGAGAGATAGAGAGGAAGAAAGATGAAGAGGAACTGGGGGAGTTGAAGGAGGTAAAACTATAACCAGGTTATATTGTATGTGGTATGCCTGCATGTAAGAATTTCCACAATCGCTACCAGGGAGGCTGGACATACTGTAAAAAGTAAGGATTTTATTGTTACATACAAGTTACATACAGGTTCTCATGAGCCTGGGTTGTTAGCCTAATTCTGGCTGCAGAAAGACTAAGAACCATGAGGCCTGATGGGCAGGGTCTTTAAAACAAAATATACACAAGCAAGATGGGACACACCTTGGCACTCTAGGATTGGGCCAAGGGGTAAGGTACAGCAGTGATTGGCATGAATTCAACTTTTGAATCCATTGGCTGCTGCAGAGTTCATGTGCATACCTGGGACCTGCCCCTCCCCCCCTGTTATCAAGGTACAAATGAATCCAGGTCCTTAGAGTATGAAAAATATATTTTCAATGAAAAATAAATGTTTTAATTAAAAAGAATTAGCAAGTTAATGTAGTGGGATTATATTGTTTCATTGTAAATACTTGTCCTGCCTACTGGTTTAATAAAAATGCTGACCTAGGGCCCAGGCTTATAACTTGCTAGCTCTTTACCCTTAAACTAACCCATGACTCTTGATCTTGTTCAGCCATGAGGCTCAGTACCTTTTTTCAGAGTAGCATAATTGTCCTCTGCCTCTGCTGGCTTCTCCTGGTGTCTCTGGGGCATCTCTATTCTTCTTGTTCCCAGAGTTATCTTATCCTGGTAGCCCTGCCCACACTTCCTGTCTACCTTCGACCAATCAGCATTTTTATTAAACTAGTAGGTGGGACAATTATTTACAATGCAACAACATAATTCCACTACAAGTTGAACTTTCAGAAATTAAATCAGATTTTTTTTTTCTAAGAATCAGGGGCAAAATATAAAGTGTTTATTTTCTCCCCTTCCAGAGCATTGATCTCTTGGATATTTCATGCTTCCTTTAAGAGAGATGAGAGAATATAAGAAAATTTTAGACACAAGTCAACTCTATTAGCACCTATTAGAAGTGTAAATAGAAAGTAGGAAAGGATTTATTAAAATTATGATTGAATTTTATAAATTCCAATGATTACATTTATATAAAAATTACTTCTCATATTCCAGCACTAAGATACGTGTTGTTTTATTCAGAGATTTTAATATTTTTTAATTTTTAGTTCCATTTTATATTCAAGGTTATGTTTTAACATGGTGAAAAAGTTGTCACTGTTAGTGTATGTAGACTGTACTGAACCATGATGTCATCAGATGATGACCACTCAGAGTTTATAGCCAATTGAAACTGTTTATTCTGGTCAGCTGGAACTACACTCAAGTGTTCAGAGACATGGGTAGAGCCCTGAGTATCTAGAGCCCGGGGATTTTGAAAATCAAAAGCATCCTGGCATCTCACTTAGCAGCTGCAGGGGTATTTCACAGAAGCAAGCAGTTTAACAGAAGCTGAGATAAGCAGATAGCTGGAGGCAGGCTTCTGCCCAAACCGCCAGTTTAACAGAAGTCAAGACAAGTTAGCTAGGATATCCTTGTTGTGCCCTGGTCACGAGACCCCCAAGGAGGCCACCAGAGACATGAACTTTCCAAAATGCAAAAGCAAAGTTTATTGAAATGCACAAGCTTCAGTCAAAACTCACTGTCATAGTGATGGCTGGAGGAGGTACCCGCCCCTCTGCAAGCTGAGATTTTGTTTTGTTTTGTTTTTAAGATTGATTGATTGATTGATTGATTGATTTTTATTTATTTATTTATTATGTATACAGTCTGCAGGCCAGAAGAGAACATCAGATCTCATTATAGATGGTTGTGAGCCACCATGTGGTTGCTGGGAATTGAACTCGGGACCCCTGGAAGAACAACCAGTATTCTGAACCTCTGAGCCATCTTCCCAGCTTGCAAGCTGAGTTTTTTAAAGGCAAAAACCATGAGGTTACATATCAATTAGGGGTCTCAATAAGGATACAATTTTAATTAGCTCATTTCTTAGGGGCTTTCCAGAATTCCCCTGTTATCTTAGCCAGCTGTTTGTTAAACCTTTTTCTATAGACTATCTCTGGTGCTAGGACCTTCCTGGCTATCAGATGGCCCTGGGTTATCTCCTGTTTTGTACTTTGTACTCAGCAGAACTCAAGACTATTTCAGGCTGGGATTAGGGGCTTGCTTAAATTGGAGGCACTTCCCTGCTTCTTCAATCCTCACTTGAGTTCCTAGAGTAGAGTTTGGTAATTTTCCATAAGATTCTTCATCAAGGATATCAAATTCAAGTTAAACCTAAAATGGCTTCAGTAAGAATACAAGATGGTGGAACTTCTGCCCTGCCTTGCCCTGTCACAATGAAGGTCAACATCTTTATAGTGTTTTTATTTTTGTTTTGTTTTTGTTTTTATAAACTGATTCTATGGTATTGATGTCAACTATTGTTTAGGTGTTTCTGAAAATATTTTCAATATGATCTGACATTTAATGAAAAGGTTTTGAGAATGGGGAAAGTCACAGAATGGCAAGTAGGTCTCTGACTCTTTTGCCTGCTCTTGGGAAAGTCACAGGGCAAAGTAGGGTAAACATCCAAGGTAAAGAAATAGTCCACTGTATGTAGGTAGCCGAAGACACTGACACTGAACAGAAAGGTAAGTGTGGTGGGAATAAAAGAAGGAACACATTCTCATAATAGCCCAGCACATTTCAAGAGCTAAGAAACATATGAACAAATTCTGTGATTGATATGCATGAAGAATTTTTGCCTGTCACAAGCCAAGGCATCAGTAGAAGACAGGATGGCTTACTAAGCCCCTTGTATATCCAAGAGATTTCTAAAGCAGTAACTGGTGTAACCAATTCATATCCCACCACCATCTCCACATCTGCAGAGCAAGCTCCAGGGCTGTAACTGAAGAACTGGCTTTGTTTGGAGAGTCCCTCCTCCCTCCCTTCTCCCATCTGCCCTCTTCACTCCCACAGGCCAACCTTTGATACTAGGGCTCAAATACTCAATACTAGCTTTGCCTAGTCAACATGCAGTGAAGTTGCTTATACACCAGCTTTACCTGACCTAGGTAAAGTCTGGTGGTCCCTGTACTGCCCCAATCTAAGCCAGGCTAAAGTCTCACATCAGATACACACCAAAAGCAAGAAGTCCACATTCATGGCATGTAGTGGGATTATGGTATGTTGTAAAATTTGTTCCTCTTACTGGTTTAATAAAAAGCTGATTAGCCAGAGGCAGACAGGAAGTGTGAGTGGGGCTACCAGACTAAGAAAACTCTGGAAACAGGAAGAGCAGCACAGAGATGCCAGAGAGAAACCAGGAGAAGCCAGCAGATACACAGGACAACTATGCTGCTCTGGGGAAAGGTACAGAGCCACATGGTTGAACAAGATAAGAATCATGGGTTAGTTTAAGGGAAAAGGGTTAGCAAGTTACATGTCTGGGCTCTGTGCCAATCAGTATAAAAATAATATAAACATCTGTGTGTTTCTGTGGGACTGTGGCTCCGAACCTTGAGGCTAGGCCCAAAAGTCTGGCCCAGAAACATACTACTACAATGGCAAAAACAAAAATACATGAAAGATTAAGAAAGCGCATCCTCCCCCAACTTCTCCAGTTCTATAGAAATGTTCTTTAATAGGAATTACCTAAAAAAAACCCAGGCCATCAAATTTAGAAGAACTTTATCAAATAATTCAATGAATTTTAAAAATACAAACACTTACATTGAATTTAGAGGATAATAAATCTTTGAGTGATATTCAAGAAAACACAAATTTATGGCTAAATGAAATCAAGAAGAAAATAGTAGGATTTGAAAATTGAATTCATTAACACATAGAAATTTTGATGAGAACTCAAGCTTAAATTAGGATGGAGTTGAAAAATGTAATAATCAAAAATTTAAAAACTACAGGAAAAGCTTCACAAATAGAATGGACCAGAATAAGTAGGGCTTAACAATGAAGTAGAGAAATTGACAAGTCAAACAAATATAAAAGAACGTTTTAAACACACTAAAGAAACCTATAAAAACTACACGAGACCATGAAAAGCCCAAATCGTTAAATTATAGGCATAGATGAAGAAGAAACTCAGGTCAATGGCAGACACTAAATCTTGCATTATTCGTAATAGCAAGAACCTGGAAACAACCTAGATGCCCCTCAACTGAAGAATGGATTAAAAAACTGTGGTACATCTACACAATGGAGTACTACTCAGCAGTAAGAAAAAATGATATCCTAAAATTTGCAGGCAAATGGATGGATTTGGAGAATATCCTCCTGAGCGAGGTATCACAAACCCAGAAAAGTAAGCAGGGGATGTACTCACTCATTAGTGGACATTAAACAAAAAGCAAAGCACACCCAAGCTGCAAACCACAACCACTGAACAGCTTGTGATGTGAAGCACCTTGGACTGTCACCTTAGATCCCATTCCCTTCAGAAACACTTGACCCAGTCTTGATGTTGGGGTGAGGAAAGTGGATCTGCCAGGAGTGGATGCTGAACTAAACCACCTTGGGACCTTGGGACCTCCTGCCCTTGCTGGGGAGGAGATAAGGAGATGAGGAGAAGAGAGAGTGACTGGGAGGGGCAGGAGGAGGAGGGGAGTTTGAACAAGAGGATACATGGATAAAAAATGAGACTTCATTAAAAAATAAATAAAAATTTAAAAAAACATAAAATGACGCTTCCTCCAAACTAAGGAAAGACGTGTCTATATAGATACAAGAAACACACAGAACACCAAACAGACAGGATCATAAAAGAAACTCCCAATGGTACATTATAGCTAAAACACCTAATATAAAAAAAAAAAAAAACCATGTATTGCAGCTAGGCTGTGGTGGCAAGGCATACGCCTTTAATCCTAGCAGAGGCAGAGGCAGATAGACCTCTGTGAATTCAAGTCCAGCCTAGTCTACAGAGTGAGTTCTAAGAGAGCCAGGACTACACAGAGAATCCATGTCTTGAAAAACAAAAACAAAGCAAAAAGATTTATATCTTCAAGAGAAAAACAATACAAAACAAACAAGTCAGATTTTTATAGGGCTACCCCATCAGAGCAAAACTAATTTCTCACTGGAAACTTTAAAAGCCAGAAGAGCCTATAGCAATGTACTTCAAATTCTAAAAGATTATAGATGCTGATCTAGACTACAATATCTAGCAAAACTCTGTCATAGCAGATGGAGATAGAAAAGTTCCCATGATTTGAAGGAATATATGTCCAAAAAGTCAGCTTTAAAGAAAATTCTAGAAGCAACACTGTGGACTGAGTGGAGGCTTAAATATAGCCCACATTGCCATCCGCTTCCCCCACCAAGGTTTCAAATTCTCACCTCTGGGCAAACTCCACAGCGCTTCACCAATTGCATCCATACTCTAGGGTTCCTGGTGTCCAAAACTTTAACTTCCTCTCTAGGAAGCTGGCAAGAACTTCTAGGAGACAGACTTTAAACCCTATTCTTGTTCTCACAATCTACTCAAACTGCCTTTTCTGTGACTAAATTCCTGTGGGGAATCCATATTGGAATCTTCTGACCTCGGTTGGATTCTAATTCTGTTGACTGTCTCAGCAGCATTAGACATCACTCGAGGCTCTACTAGAAGCCCTCTCCTTTCTGACATCTAAATACTAATTTTTATTTAGTTTGCTTCTGGTAGGAAGCTCTTTCTTACCTTCCTATAATCTTTGCTTTGACTCAACAGTGAGTTTAAAGTGGTCCACTCCATGCACACATATTTTCTATTGATCTTGTTTTGTTTACTTTAACAGACACAGACTTGCACGTTTTTACGAGGTATAATGAGATGTGGTTACATGCACACAACAGACAATGACTGAATCTTATGTAACACATATATTTAATAATATCAAATCCTTAGCTCTTTTTTATGTTAGAATGTGCCATATCTTCTAGTTGCTTTGTAGTAAACAATACCCTATTATTATTTACCCTGTTGGGCTACAAAACATTCATACCTATTCCCCTTATCTGGCTCTAATTTTATCTCCATTGACTTATGTTTCATAATCACCCCTGTTCTGACTTACCAGCCTAGGGGTGACCACTAGCATAATCTACACTTCTCTGAAAGCAGCTGGTTTATAATGTCTTCTAGACTCATCCATGTTGATGCAAAAGGCAAAGTGTTATTCCTTTGTAGCTGAGTAGTTGTCTATTGTCTCCATGCAGCAATGTATTTTCCTTACCCACTCATATATTGGAGGACATTAACCTTGACTCCTATCTTGGCTACAGTAGTGAAAAGTGGTACAATAGACATAGGAGTGTAGATAACTTGGCATCTGGTTTATTTCCTTTGGGTGGATGCTCACAGTGAGACTGCTAGCTCACAAGTTAGGCCTACTTCTATTATGGGAAGAAACTCCATAATGGCCATACCAATTTACATTCCCAGTAATGGCATATAAATAAACCTTTCTGTTTCTTCACACCCATGCTAGAACTTGTTATTTTGGGTCTGTCTTTTGTGCTTGCCATTCTAATTGAGGGAAATGATGGGGCTCTCTCTGTAGTTTAAATTTGTATAGGTGATGTATTTTTTACATGTATTTGTTGGCCACGTATCTTCATGTGATGTCTACTCAAGTACTTTGCGTGTGTTTTAATTATAATATTTTGTATTTCTATTGTGAAATTCCTTATATTTTAGACATTAATTATTTGCCAGGGACTTAGTGTGTAAATATCTTTTCCCATTCTGCAAGTTATATCTTCATTTTCTTGCGCAGAAACTTTTCATTTAACATAAGGCAATGTATGAACTTTTTTGCTGTTGTTACCTGTGTTTTTTGAGGTTTTTTTCTTAAAATACTGTATCATGAAGCTTTCAGTTTTTTACTAATTTTATTGATGTAAATCTTACATGCAAATTTTCAACTCACTTTATACACACATATAGATACAGATATATAATGAGAGGTAGAGGTTATCAACACAAAGCTTCAGAGAGAATAATGATGATTTGTTCCTAAGCCATATATGAAGGACAGTGGCTTCGGAACTGGGTTCAGATTGCACCAGGAGACATATTCCACCATGGAACATGAGTTGGTTACATGAAATCTTCATAGTCATATTTGTTAGTATTTTGCACATGAAAGAACTCGCCAGCACACTGCCAAGGGATGCATATTAGGTTTATTAAGGAGGGGCAGGGGGGAGAAGAGAGGAGAGAAAGAGTAGGGTAGTGGGCAGAGAGAAAGAGAAAAGAGTCTCCCACGTGGTCGGGGATTTTAAAAGATAGGCACACCTACATCAGAGGCTTTGGAGGCCCTGCAGGTGGGGGCGTGGCCACAGCAACATAACAACCTAACAATATTGCTTCTCAGCTTTCTAGCAATGATCACCTGTAGATTTTATTCATTGGTGGAGAGTGCAAGTAGGCTGGTTACAGAAAATTGGGACAACTGTCAGAGGTCTCAGATGTTGTGAAAGCTGGTGGTCTACAAAAACTGCTTTTAAAGGTCTCCATAGTCATAAGGATATTAATTCAGACAAAAATGTGAAAATGAGTAGCTCTTAAGGGAGCTAAAAATAGCCAAGATCATTTGCTCTGATCTACAATGTTGTAACTTTCCACAAAGTTTCTTTGGCCTTGTAAAAAGCTCTACTAGGCATGGCTTTTATTTTTTCTGAGAAGTTCAGTTTCAAGGATTTATTTTACTTTTGTTTTACAAGTACAGATCCAATTTTCCCTGGAAACATTTGCTGAAGAGTTTGTCCTTCAGATTTTATTCTTGGTTCCTTTGTTGAAAGTGATCACACATCAGAGGACAGACAGATTTCTGTTTGCTATGCTCAATTCCTGAGTCTGTCTATAAAAGCCAGTATCATGCTGGGTTGTTGGGTTGTGCTCCCATAGCGCTGTGGTACATTTTCAAGTCAGATAGAATGATTCCCCCAGCCTTAATTTTGTTTAAGATTGCTACTGGGGGGTGGCCCTTTTGTTTCATATGAATTTTAGCATTGCTTTTTTGTTTGCTTCTGAACAGAATGTTATTGGTATTTGATAAAATTTACATAAAACCTATAGATAATTTTGGACAGTGTGAACATTTTAATAATATTTATTCTTCTAATCTATAAGCATAGAAAGAAATTTTTTTATTTATGTCCTCTTTTCTAAGTGTGTCTGTAGGTTTGGTTTGGTTTTTGTGCAGGAACACAGACCTTGTCTTATGTATGCAAGAGAACTGCACTGTTACCTCGGGTCCTATTTTATAGTTTTCATTGTAGTGATCTTTTACTTCCTTAGTTACATTATTCTCAACTAAAATATTTGTGCCTACTTTAAGTAGGATCAATTTCCTGATTTCTTTTCAGATAGCTTTTCTATATACAACAATAACAAATTGTTTCTACTTTAATCTATTCCTATGCACATGTAGTATCTGTTTGGGAGCAGATACCCTAAGATCCCAAAACAGGGATTGGATCATCTGGAGCTGGAATTGCAGGCATCTGTGAACCACCTGATGCTGGTGCTGGCAACTGTCTGAACTCCTGTCTTCTCAAAGAGCAGCAAGTGCTCTTAACTGCTGAGTTATCTCTGCAACCACCAAGAAGCAATTTTTATGTTCAGACTTTGTACCCTGTCCCTTTCAACAACCCACTGAATCCATTTATTAACAGAATCTTCTGGACCATTGCATTTCTAGCAGGGTAGTTGTACCTAGGAATTCACACCAGTTGTGACAACATGGGCAAGAACTGCACAAGCCCAAGCCATTTAAAATTCCAACTTGGAGAGGGGTGGTGGGCACAAATCCCTACCTAGCTAAGGAGCCACTGGCAATTGATAGCTGCTAGGAAAGGAAAAGTCAGTTTTCTTTGAGTGTATGGACCCTGGTCGGTGAACACTGCTCTGACAAAAGGTATACATTCAAGAATGTAAAAGCAACACAAACTATTTAATGGGTTTTTTAAAAAGAAAAATAGGACACAAAATTGGGTGGGTGGAGAATGGGGGAGGGGATCCAGGAGGGGTTGGGGGAGGAGTAAATATAATCAAAATACACTGTATGAAATTCTCAACAGACTAATAGAGGGATGAAGGAAAAACTATCCTGCCATGCCATTCCATCTTACATTACTTCTGCCTGCAGCACACCCTTTCCCATTCTCCATGTCTTTTTCTTAAAGGTCACTTCCTCTTTGAAAGCAGTTCCCTTGGTAGTATTAATCCCACCATCTGGAAGCACAGAATGTTTTTATGTAACTCATTCCTTCAAAGGTGGATTGCCTCCAAAGCAAACTATCTGCCTGTCAGTGTTGCAGGTAGGGTCCCTGCACAGCTCTCTTCATTCTGGAAATACACTATCTAGTGGAGGTGACAGAAAGACACAGGATTATAAATGCCACTGTAGAGGAAATAAGGTGTTCTGAGAGTCTTTGGCACTGTGACAATTACCTAAGAATATAATCTAGAGTAAAACTTAAGTCTAAGACAATTTAAAAAGAAAGAATCAACCTTGGAAAAACTGTGGAAAGGGGCTGAAGAGATGGCTCAGCGGTTAAGAGCACTGACTGTTGTTCTTCCAGGGGTCCTGAGTTCTATTCTCAGCAACCACATGGTGGCTCACAACCATCTATAATGAGATTTGGTGCCCTCTTCTGGCCTGCAGGGACACATGCAGACAGAACACTATATACATAATAAATAAATCTTTAACAACAAAAAAAAAAAAAAAGAAAGAAAGAAAGAAAAGAAAAAAAAATTGTGGAAAGGAGGCTCTGGGTAGATAAAAACATGAATGAAGGACCAAGGAGAAAGAGCGTCTGTTCAAGAGCTATGACAAACTTGAACATGGGGATATATATGCACTGCTACTGCAAATTGACCACTGGAAAGTGAAAGTTCTATATGCTTTTCTTTAAACTTATTTTTTTTTTGTTGATTCTTTGGAAATTTCACATATGACCTTCCATTCCTGTCCTCCACCCTTGCAATGTGCCCCCATCCTGGAAAAGAAAATAAAAAGTAAAAATTTTTTAAAAAGCTTAGTTTGGGGTTTCTATTGCTGTAAAGAGATACCCTGACTACAGCAACTCTTATAAAGGAAGACGTTTAATTGGGGCTTGGTTACAGTTTCAGAGGTTTAGTCCATTACCATCATGGCAGAAACATGGTGCTATGCAGGCAGACAACACAACACAGACAAGGGAATCAACTGTGTATCTCACTGAGCATAGCATGGGCAAAGGAGACCTCAAAGCCTACCCCATCATGACATACTTCATCCAACAAGGCCACACCTACTCCAAAAAGCCACACCTCTTAATAGTGCCAATCCCTCTGAAGGCCATTTTTTTTTCAAGCCACCACACTTGCTGACCCCTTTGGGCAAAGACCTGCTCCCCTATTAATCATAACCCTCTTTCATACCTCAGTCATAGCTGTCATGTCTTCAGTTTCACTGTTCATGCACCACTTGGGTTCTCTGTCTTTCCTGCCTCTTGATCACATATTGTCCATCATAGTAGCACTGGGAGCTGCAGTATGCTCTTTGGATAAAACAGCTTTACTTGCAAATGTTCTTTGCAATGAGTTGTTGGTCGGGTTCAGAGCCTCTGATTTCTGCTATACCATTAATTCTGGACTCTTATTAAAATTCTGCTCTGATATCTTGCTGCTGCCCTGAGTCATGGAGATCCTGTGGCTATGGTTCCACAAGACTGGCCCTTTCACATGTTCGAGCATCTCATAAATTGGGAAGGTACTGGGCTGGGCCAACTCAAGGCCCTGGATCAGCTACTGGATGGTAGCAGAGCTGGTCACCCCAAGTATTTGCTTGGCTTCCCCTCTTCAGGATGCGTGAAACCAGCTTTCCCTCATCCATCATCACTGGTGCTACATGTCAGTGAGGGTTGGGACCAGCCCTCCCACTGCCGACAAGGGCCAGGACCAGCTCAGTGCAGTCAGTACTCAGACATCAACATGACTTCAGGTAGCCACCCAGACCACAGACATCCAAATGGCCCTCGGTAGCAACATGGACCATAAACATCACCATGGCCTCAGGTGGCTGCACAGGCTCCTCATATTGGCCTGTTCTTCACTGCCATTGTGTCTCCAGTTCCATTTGTCTCCACAGCAAACTAACCGCTCCTCTTCTCTGTTGTAGCAGCTGGTATCTTTCAACTGCCCTGGGCCACAAGGGCCGGGGAGAATGTTGTTTTCTATGTTTAAGACCCATGACAGCAACTAGTACCTTCATCTGACATCATCAATGGAGGAATTTCTGCTAAGGGCACTTGTTTCTAATGCAGTCTTCCATTGTCAGGTTGTGCTTCATTTTCTCTATGAATTCTGTTAAGATCTGTGTTATTAATATTGTTACATCAACTTTTATAGATAATATAGTATATATGCTGTTTTAAATGATTCTGTGTATTTATGTATAAGAGCACCAAAACTATATTTTACTTCCCAATAGGCTTCTGTAACCAGTAGTTACAAAAATTAGTAACTAAAAGTTTTATTCTTTTATTTTGCAACGAGTAGCTACAAAATCAGTAACTAGAAGTTTAACCAGAACTCTTTTCATTTTTATAGCTATTACTATCTACCCTCCTGGTATTTTATTCTCTGCATTGTTTCTTTTTGTTAACGAGCATTAGACAGATACTTTTCTTAACCTACTTTTCCCAATGTAGAAATTATGCCGCTGATTTTATTTTTAGCATATAGTCTTAGGTTTCTAATAAACTGCAGGGTCAAGTTAGTCAGCATCTCCCTTTCTTCACTGAAAAGGGCAGGGCCAGCCTGGGCATGGTAAACACGGCTCAGGCAGGCCTCGCCTTTCCCCACTCATTCTGCCTTGCTAAAAACAGATAACATTCCTGAAGCTGCCTCCAAGGCCTGTTTCCTTATGTGACCTCTTCCTCTTCCTGAGGCTGACTACCAAGGTGCAGTTATCAAAGTGTTGAAGTCCAGCAATCAAAAACCCCCACTGGCTCAATTAAAATTAAACACCTCACCCTAACATAGGCTTTCCTTTACCTTACAAGCCTCGATTTTCCTATGGGCCACGTCTGTCTCCTCTCTATACAGAGGCAGCCTTTCCCTCCAGGACAAATACTCCATCCCCTTTCCCTTATTTCTTCTCCTTCATCCTCTATCTCCTGTGTTTGTCTGTTGTTTCCTGAGCTCTGTCCCTCTGGGGCAAACCTAGAGGTCCTGAGCTGATACTTTCAGTTCCGTTATCATTTTATAATGATAACTTGTTAAATCTGTGTTCTGCATTTTACTCCTTCTTCTGTTCATCATTGTTTCACTGCATTACTTTACTTTGCTCTGAAATTATTTTCATTTCTCCTCAAGCGTAGTCATCATGGTGACAGTGTGCCATTCCTAGGTTTCGGCATCTAGAGTCTGACTTAAATAATAATCCTTGCCAGCCAGCTTTCATCTCTCTGAAATATGAACAACCAGCCCTAGGCCCTTGCACATGCTAGGCATGTGCTTTGAGTAGTATCTCCAACATGTTATAGAATCTAAGCACAGTACCTGCTCCCAGGAATCAAGAAATCCGGGATTCCTAGAAGATACACCAGCTGCACATAAACCTTTTTCTTACTACATTTCCAAGATCTGGAACTCTGGGAGCTTCCTAACCAGATGGAAAATGCTATGGGAAGGATTTGGATAAAGTTTTCTGGTTCCCATGGAGCTTTGTTTCTTTATTATTACTTGGTAGAAGTTCTGTTTTATTACCTTTTTTAAAATTTTTCATTTATTTTTATGTGAATTGGTGTTTTGCCTGCATGAATAACTGTGAGAGTATCAGATGTTGGAATTACAGACAGTTGTTAGCTGCTATGTGGATGCTGGGAATCGAACTCAGGTCCTCTGAAGAGCAGTCAGTGCTCCTAACCGCAGAGCCATCTCTCTAGCCCTTTGTCCTATTTTCTAATATGCATGCATTTTTCTTTTGCTCATTCTGAAGTCAGCTCTGTGGAATGGTAAGTATATCTGTTAATGTGAAGAAACCATAGCTAATAAATCTAAATCCTAGCCCGAATAATAGAAGGGCCATGGAAAAGAGAGTTATCTTTGAATTCACTATATTATATTCACTGTTATAATTTGACATGTAAATTAATGTAAAATCAAATGAAATAAAAGTATTTGAGTCAAACTGATTTTCAAATTATGTTCAGATTAAAATTATCTAATTATGATTAAGTAACTCTTCTGTGATCCAAACCATACCTTGAACTATGATTAACTCTGACCAGGGACAAATCACTACTGCTTTACAATAAAATCCCTCCTTTATACAGGAGATTGGAATGGAATGCACATAGTGATTTCCTTCCAAAGACTTTAGCATGGAGAGGAGGGAGGGTAGCCTCCACCAGCTGGTCAGAGGGGACAGCAACAGGATGTCATGTTAACAATATGTACACTTTGCCATGTGACAAGACTGACAGCATATATTTACATATTTTCTTCCAGAACCCATTGTAAACAGAGGAAAACTATCAATCAGATGCCAATGAGGAACATTCTACAGAATAACAAAATAAACTGTCAGAGTCATAAAGAACAAAATAAAAAATAACTCAAAGGAAAGACAGATTATTACAGCTGAGAGGCTCACAAGGAACAGAAGAAGTTAGATATGATATTCCAGATGGTTCTAAGGCGTATAATTAGAAATTTATTAAATACAAACAATGGGGCAGCAGGTGTGTCCCAGTAGGTACAGTGCTTATATAGCATCTGTGAGGCTCTGGGTCTTATTCTCAGAACTACACAAATTGATGTGTTGGCAACACCAGCAGCCAATCCCAGCAGATGAACCAGAAATTCAAAGCCATCCTCAGCTACATAACACCCAACCTGAGTTAGTGGTGCTCATTCAAAATTCAAAAATCAGTGATTGAAAACCAGCCTAGAATAGATATATGAGATTTGTTTCAAAAGCAGATAAAAAAAGAATACTATGACTAAAGTATAAACCGTAACTGTTACATGAGGACAATTTTATTATTTATAACAAACTAGCATCTCATATTGACCTAAGGTATTAATAACAGGAGAAATTAAATGTGGCTAAAATAGAATTCTCTTGATATCTTTATAGACTTTCTGTGCATTTAAAACTACTCCAAAATGAATGTCCATTAAAAAAAATAGCAGAGGGACCAGAGAGGTGGCTCAACAGGAAAAGCACTTGTAAGTCTCAGGACCTGAGTTCAACTTCAGAACCCATATAAAGGTGGAAGAAAAGAACTGACTTCTCAAACTTGTTCTGGCCTTCACATAGGGACTTGGCATGTGTGCCCACATATACATAATAATAATACATTCTTAAAAAATTATAGAGGAAATTATATGACATAGTCTCTATGAGAGGTTTTAGCCTCAGCATTCAAAGACATAAAATAAGGAATCTCCAAATTTAAAGAGTAGAAAGAAATTCTCTTATTAATGATATAAAATTGGATCATGATTTCTTGTTATGATTTTATATATATCCATTCGTCATTTTCCTTTTTAATGTTATATTTTCTAAATTCAATTTCAAGGATGGCATAGGCACAATTTATTCCTACTTACTTCAGCATAGCAGTCCAGTGTATGAGTACACTACAATATGTTTGTGTAGCCCATGATAGCATTCATATTCTAATTTTAGAGTTTTCAACACAGCAATGAATTTATCTCTTTGTTTGCTTGTTCCCATCAGTAAGAGCTTCACATAGACAAACATAATATGCCTAACAATTAGCAAGTACATACATGTCCCTGGGTCCAATCTCCAATACCACAATAGAAAATAAACAAATAGCTGGGTGGTGGTAGTGCATGTCTTTAGTTCCAGCACTCAGGGGGCAGAAGAAAACAGATTTCTTTGAGTTCAAGGCCAGCCTGTTCTACAAAGTGAGTCCCAGGTCAACCAAGGCTATTACAAAAACTCTATCTAAAAACCACTAAATAAATAAATAAGTAAATGCTTTTAAGTGCTAACAATTGGACTTCATTCTCAAAGTATACCAACTTATTTTCCAGCCACCATTGTATTCCAGGGTTTCATCTCATATACATTATAATCTTTTGAATGCCATCTCATTTCTAATTGTATTTTCTATGGCTACTAACAAAATTAAACACTTTATGTGTGTGCACCACTCAGATTTCCTGTATTGTGTGTTAAAATGAACACTTTTCCATTTTCTGCTTTCCTTAATCTGCCTAATGTTTTATATATATTCCTTATATTAACCAGTTACTGGTTATACTCATAAATGCCCCACCAATTATGTGGTGTGTCTATTGGCTTTCTTCATATCTCTTTTGCCAGACAGATGAATTAAATTTTGCTGTGATCTGAATGCTTGTTCCCCTAAGTTTCACTTATTGAAACTTAACCCCCAAAGTGATGATAGTAGGTCATCTTGGAAGGTGACTAGGGGATGAAGGTTGAGCCTCATGATGTTACTGTCATCAAAGGAGTCCAAGAGCTGCCCTGGGCCCTCCATCATATAAGGATGCAGTGAAAAGCTGCTGTCTATATGTTATAATGTGGACCCTCTCCAGACACTCAATATACCAATACTCAGACTTCCTAGTCCCAGAACTGTCAAAAATAAGCTTTTTTTCCTTTTAGGTTACCCAGTGTATTGTATGTTATAGGAATGCAAATGAACTGAGACAGACCATACTGTTACACTCTCTCAATCTCTGGACCATGTATTAGCCTCTGATTTGTTTTTGAAGTATTGAAAATTTCTTTCTCCATTTTAATGCCCCAATGATATTATCCTTCATTTTCTCCTGAAAGGTTTATAATTGTAAATTTAATCTATATAAAGGTTATTTTCTTTTGTGGTTTGAGGTAAGGATTCATTTGTAAGAGTCCAATTGTTCTTACATCATTTACTGAATCATTTGTCTTATATCCACTCATTTGCAGCATCGCCTTTGTTAAACCTGACAGGTTCTGTGAAGCCTTCACTAGTTAAATTGCTTCTATAAGTGCAAATCTATGAGCTTCTACTCAAGATGCTAATACAGTCCATCTAGAATATACAGTATGAATCTACAATTTCAGCTATAAACCTATGGTTCAGGTGGAAATGGCCCATCAGCCTTACTTTGAAAAATATAATGGGTCTGTGAGATTGCTCAGCAGGGAAAGCACTTGCTATGTAAACACGAAGACCAGAGTTCAGATCCACGGTACTCATGTAAATGCCAGGCAGGCACAGCAGCCTTGATCTCAGCTCTTAGGAACCAGGGATGATATCTCTGGAGCAAACCAAGGCTAGGAAAACAAGCTCAGTCAAGTGAGAGAGATCCTGCCTCAGCATATAAGGTGAAGGGCGATATGTCAGCCTCTGGCCTCCACACACGTGAGCACATGCATGTGCAGACACACATCCTCATGTGCATACCATACACATGAAAGATACATGGTCCCATGCATTGGTAAACATACTGTGTTAAGAGTCAAGAGGAAAATATTATAGAGTACAAAGATTTCTTCCTTAACAACCCATTCTCGCCCATGTGGCACCTGG
Source organism: Sigmodon hispidus (assembly GCA_004025045.1). Classification (NCBI taxonomy): domain Eukaryota; kingdom Metazoa; phylum Chordata; class Mammalia; order Rodentia; family Cricetidae; genus Sigmodon; species Sigmodon hispidus. The sequence continues at coordinate 24,383 of PVIH01015763.1, forward strand.
CAATTTAACACCCCCTACTCGACAGCTCATTTCAAGACAATTTGAGTCACAGAAATCTAATCAGAGAGGCTAAACCATCCTTCACTCTAAACTTAGATGTTAATGCTAAGCAGATGGGCATATTTGAACAGCTAACTTCAGCGTAATAATTAGCAGGAGACTTGACTCTGCCCTTGAACAGGATGATCTCCCACACAACGGTATAATATTACCTCTGTACTCCTCAATAAGCAAATGACATTGACATAAGAAATAAATTATCAGATATACGAGCAACACACACACATATACACACACTCACACACACACACAAAAGGGATGATTACAATGGGCAGAATTTGCTTTTGAAAGTCTCCTATCACACTCAGAGAAAACTCAAAGTTTAAGTAATTAGTCCATGGGCTCCCACTTGCTAATTTAAAAGTAAAAATAACAGCTAGTTAGAAACTGCTTCTGCTAAAAAAGCACTGACTCATTGGGCCCACAGGTGATTAAAGGCAGGGTACAATCTTAGCATCCTTCTCTTCTTCACATCTCTTTCCTTTGCTTTAAAACTGGGTCGGATTCTACCTCAGCTCTGCACATGGCACATTTATCACTCCAAGAGTCTAGCCAAGCTTACCTATCTCATAACTTGTCCAGGCTTAAAGGCACAAAGTGTGCTACTGTTACCTTTTACCATGTCCTCTCCCAGATATCCAAAAGGTATCTGAAGGTCTCTAGTCCCTGTCATAAATCTGTAGTAACCTTAGATTCTAGGAAGAACAAATCCTTGCAGATTGGTTACGCCTGTGCTGGAGCAAAGGTCTCGTGAAAACCAACTTGTCCCCACGAAGCAATTTCTCCCAACTACCTTTTAAAACCAGAACTGAGATAATGCTCTACCACACCACACTCTGACCAAAATGGCTTAATTATGCTCCTGTCCCCAGAGCAGTTCTTTCTTCCTCTATCTAAAACCTAAAGCGCATGTCGTCAGTGTTAGGAGGACTGGCCGAGATCCTGAGCTTGTGTTCCCAGCACAGCTCTGTTGATTTAAATGCTTTCCTGTGTTCCCGGCTTTTAATTTAAATGCTTTCCTACTAGTCACCATCACTTTCAGTTGCTTTTAAGAATTATTTTTATTTTTAATTATGTGTATTCAAGTGCATCTGTGTCTAGGTATGCGCGCGCACCTCAGGGCAGGTGGTCAGAAGATCGTGTTGAAATGTCTGCAGCTGGAGTTACAGGCAGTTTTAAGTTCCCTTTCCCCAGCTTCACATGCCCTGTGGGTTCTGGAAACTGACCCTGCAAGAGCAACAAGTGACCTTAACCCCTAAGCCATGTCTCCAGCCATGTCTCCAGTCCTTCTGTTTGCTTTCTTTGGGGGTAAGCGGGACCCAACATGTTGAAATAACCTCTCTCTCTCAGCAAACATCAGAGTCGTTCATTATTCTTTCATATCATTTTGTACTCCAGGTCTACTGTTGGGCTGCAGAGATGGCTCTGTGGGGAAGCACAGGCTGTGTAAGCGCCAAGATCACAGTTTTGATCCCCAGAGCCTGTGTTAAACTGGGTGGATTGAAGCCTATTATTTCAGTCCTTCTAGTCTGGTGTGAGATGGGGCATGATGGGATAATTCCTAGAATCTTGCAGGCCAACTAGCCTGGAGTATACACCACAGTTTCAAACAACAAAGAGATCCTTTCTCAAACAAGGTGAAAGAAGACCAATATGGAAGCTGTCTTTTAATCTCCAGTCCAGCTACCACACACACACACACACACACACACACACACACACACACACACACGAGAGAGAGAGAGAGAGAGAGAGAGAGAGAGAGAGAGAGAGAGAGAGAAACAGACGACAGAGATGGGAGACAGACACAGGAAGAAAGTGAAAGTCATAATGTTATTATCCATTATATTTTCAATTGTCTAGCTTTGTCTTTCCTAATAACCTTGTGTCTCATATAAAGAGAAAAGGGACCAAATAAAAGTAAATAATCCTGTGCCATTTCCATCAAACAGTACACGACACATGCATTGAAGGGAGGACTTAGGAGGTGACTACCTAATATACCCAATAGTTATCCAGAGACTTTGGATTCAGCTATTTTAGATACTACATTTTTAATTGAGATAAAATCAACTCATTCCAAGGAGTCTACAAGAGGTGGAATTTAGAGACCAGTTAAACATCCTCATGTTTATATCTTATCTCCTCCCCGTGGGTAAACTGCACAGGAAGAGACTCCCTGGTCTTTCTGAGACTCCTCTTGTTTGAGCAGCATCTCCTCACTCAAATCCTTACCCAGCCTTATCCATCCACTGAGCATTTCCAATATAGAGCTATAACAGGGAAGAGTTACAATTACAAAATCTCTTCCTTTTAGCTATTGAAATAAAGTGACTTACAGAAATACAAGACACGACAAAGAATATGTCCTTCCAGAAAATGTGGGGGTAAATATGCTAAATCCCTGGGCTCAAATTCAAAATGACTGTATAATTCAGAGTCTGTCGGTGTTTTTTTGCCTGGTCTGATTTTTATACTGTTACCTAGAACAAGAGGGAAACCAGCCATCGTCTGCAACAGGCCTGGTCAACCGAATAGACCCTGTTCAGACCCAAGTGCTCACATCCTGTTGCTGGTATTGACTGGGTTACTCCGTGACTCATTCTCCAAGCTGTGATTCTTCCAGGTTTATAATTCTCCCCACACTTAGATGGCTGCACTCTTCCGTTTAGGTCAGTATGTGGGAGGGCAAATTGCCTTATAAATCAACCAGATTAGATCATTAAATTTTTCAGGTACGTGTTACTTTTACGTATTCTGGGCAGATATTTAAATGGAATTACTGCCCGAATGAGAATGCATTTGGGACATGGAACCCATTTCTGAATTAGTTTGGCAAGGACTAAACATCCAGAGTGTTGAATAGAGAACTCATAAACAGGATGCAGAGTTTCAAAAGAGATCTGGGGATCCAATCTTGCTAATAACACACACACACACACAGACACTCACACACACACACACACACACACTCACACACACACACACATATACACACATACCCCACCACCACCACTACCACTACCTCTTGGAACCTTGAGCAGAGGGCAAGACATGTTGATATGATGTGACCAAGAAGCAATGGATAGAAACAGGCAGGCTTGTTGCCAACAGCATTCCTTTCCAAGTCTGCAATTTAATTTCTGCTTATTACATAAAGCTTAACTTAAGACCTTTATGCTGAATTCTAGAGATTTCTCTTCTTGGGTAGGAAGTAGAAACATGGGTGACTGCAAAGCTGAGATGATTGGTCACGAGTTGTTTTCAGTCCATTACTTCATGCTAAAGGGAGTTGGAAGAGAAACTGTTGGCTAACCTCGTTTTCCTTCACGAGAATGGCAAAAGCAGAACGCTATACACCCCAGCTGGAGCATGGGATGCAGCCACATGCTTTCATGGTAGAAGAGTCATTTCCACATTTCAAAGCTCTGGCTTGTGACATCTGGGTTACTGAATTGGGGCACCCTCAAAACCACCAGAATAAATGCAATCATCCTTCAGGTGTTCAAACCAGTTCCCTGAACAAGCACTGCCTGCCTCCAGGTGTTGCCGTCCAGATGCAAGAAGGGCAAGGGCAGAGACTCAGCACAGGCAGCCTCACTGTGTCCCTGCAATCTTAGAAACTTGCTTTAAAATTGAGTTGCTAACCCTTAAATCCTGTAAACTACTAAAGAATTTACAAGTTTCAGGAACTCTGGCATAGACTTTTAACCCACCAGGTGTTTAGATTGCCAGCTGTTTGTGAGCTAAGGGCATCCTCATTTAGTGCCTTCTGTCCAGTAACACCAAGAAGGGCCTTCACTGGCATCTGACCTAAGTTGCTTATAAAAACATCCATCATAGCTGGAGCAAATAACTACCAAGCATTTCACTGCCTCTAGCCCTTAACTACTAATATCTCTCTCTTTTTAAGCTATTTCCAAAAGTGTGTGTGTGTGTGTGTGTGTATTTTTGAAGGAACCAACAAGATTTCTCTTCTCATAAGTTTTCTTTAGCATCAAAACTCTATTCTCTTTCCAAGGTTGGGAGCAAATCAGGTTCCTTACTTTCTGAGACATATTCTTCTCCTTCAGAAGCTTTCTTGGCCTAGGTGCTCCCCTCAGGAAGTAGGTGCTGATGAGCTGATGGGAGAAGAGAAGCTGGGTGTGCCCACCCAAGGTCCCACTCTTTCCCTACAAGGATCAATTTTTATATCTCCACATCCATCCAACCACCTCTTGTCAACTTTCATAAAGTTTATATATTAAAAGGCATTTGCTTTGTAAGAAAATGCTTATATTTGATTCATCTACCTTAAGACAATATATTTATATTAACAGAGCTTTGATACATATAAGATAATTCTCTTTATCTCCAAATCCAAGACACCTGTGCCTGTTATTCTGCATTCTAATCACAGCTAACTGCATATTTTTCTTTCAACTCCTTACAAACTAAAAAGAATTGCAAAATCTAAAGGATGCCTGAGATTTCTAAGCAGGAATAAATATAGTCAAATGAATAATTTTAGTGGCAAGATTTCAGATATTATTAATGGGAATTCTGATCATGGGCCTTATGTAAAAGCTTGCCTCAGTAACTGCCATATACCCTGGTGTGTATCAAATATGGCTGGTAGTAATCAAATCCAAGCAAATTCTAGGAGAGACAGATAGAACTAGGGAACTAAGAATGTACAGTAGTCCAAATGTAGGTAGATGTGTTTCCACTGTAGAAAGTGTGTGTGTGTGGGGGGGAAATACGGGGTTGACTAGGCCCTGAGGGTTTTCAAACCACAGCCTTCTTGAGCAACTCCTGGAGAGGCTGTGAGCAATTCCATGGCCAACTCCACCTGCTGGCCATGCCTATGCTTCCAATGCCTCATATGGCTCTTGCAAGTTTTTTTTCCTTGCTACTTTTTAAGTTTTCTAAAGGTTGAAAAGTTCTAAAACAAGGTACCTGATCAGTGGGCCCTTCTCCAGGATCAAAGCTCAGCAAACTTTTCCAGGAAAGAGTTTAATAGTAGGAATCTGGGGGTCTTGTGGGAGAAAGCTTCCTTGAACATTACCAAGTCATCCTAAAATCACCTGAAGTCTATATAAATTGCATATAATTTTCACATAATAAAAGGCCTTCATTTTCATAACATACCTACAAGCAGAAACCATTCTTAGCTCTGAGCGGAGCCGCAGAAACACCAGAACTCACTCCTCCATCAACAATAATGTATTAAATATTTCAAAGTGATGAAAAGTTTGAATGTATTCATAATGAATGATGAACATGCAACTGATAGATACAGTCATTATCCGAAGCAGATCATTAGCTAATGTATACATATCAAAACTTTATAATGTACTTTGTATGTGTAATTATGACATTCAAATCACTAAAAAATAAATAAAGCAAAAATTCACCATTTTTAATTCAAAAGTGGAGAGAGGTGTTACTGGGTTCATTTGACAACTCAAATTATGGAACCATGATCATAGCTCCTGGTCTTTTCTGAGTAAGACCTTTAAATGTGTCACTTTTCTTATGTAAGAAAATCATTTTGTCTATTTAAAAAAATTTTAATAAAAATTTAAATTTTAAATTTTAAAAAATTTAAACAAAATCTATGAATATACTTTTCAACTTTCATAATATTTTCAACTAAAAACAATTCCATCCTGAGGCTAATGTTTTCAAACCTCCTCGAGGGCAGAGCTGCTCATTCAGAAAGCAAAGTTCAGTCAGCTGATCTCCAACTTTACCATCTATCAATAAAGTGTGTGCCAGGGTTGGGCCCTAAGTTAACCTATAAGCCCCAACTGCCCAAGGACCAGGTAACCAGCTAGGATTCTGGGAGTTTGGTTCTTGGATAATAACAAGAAAGCGTCATGGGAAAGGATGGTGGCCTATGGGTTTTGTCCTTATAAACCCCAGCCAGCACGTATCTTGAGGCCACATAGCTGGAAAGTTTCTAGGTAATGGTTCTGACCAAAATTCATCTTGGTCAGTATTTAAAATTTTAATGAAAGCGTGCTTAAATTCAACCAAGGTGGTAGAACTGGTTTCTCTCTGGCAAACTTCAGAATTAACACCAGGATCTGAGTATTTTTAAATCAGCTAGTTTCTCCACATTGAAGCCAAGTAAAAGTGAAAAACCTTTTTCCAAATGGCTTTAATCATTCACCCAACAAACTGTGACTAACATCTTGTCTCTTGTAAACAAGGAACAGGATGAGCTCTCAAGAACATTTTCCATGGTTGAAAAGAGATAGGGTCTAGATGAGCAGTTAGAGCATTTGCCTACTTGTGTGAGGAGGCTCTGTATTCAACCCCCGTACGAGAAGGGGGAAAGGATAAGATATGGTAAGAAGGAAACATAAGGGAGGAGGAAGAAAGGAGAGAGGAAGAGGAGGAGAGGGAGGGAGAGAGAGACGCAGGGTGGAGTAGAGAGAACACAGACTAGCTTCAGCCTAGAGTGTCTACTCCCATTTGTAGCCAACTGAGGTAGGTCATCCGCAAGTCTGAGTAACAGTAACGATACAATCTGTTACTGTATTAAAGGTCTTCACTCTAGAATTCCTCAGCTTATTAAACATGGCTAAATAAGTACCTAAGACTTCAACAAGAATTCCAGAGGCCTGGCTTATACAAAGTCCTAGACAAAGCTAGATTCTCCAGAATCTCCAGTACTCAGAAGGCTGAGGAGCAATCATCTTCCTGAGCTACATAGGCAGAGCCTACCTTAAAACAGTAAATAAAAAAGAATTGCAGAGGATAAACTCCAATTCTGCAGAACAGAGCTAGTAAATATTCTCAGGAGGAACCAAGCACTTATCTGCCAAAGGAGACTATGTACTGGGGTTAATGGCACACCTTCCTTGGGGTTAATTGCATGACTTCCTAAGGAGTGCCTTTCCCATTGGGCTGTTTCAAACATTCTTTCATCCACTAAGCAATGAAAAGCCAGTTATCAGGAACACTCAACCCTTGCTCTTCTCCTCCATGCCCTCCTTTCCTTCACACAAAGTAACCCCCTTAACAGCGTAAGTATGAGAAGGGTGTGGTGAAGCTGGAAAACTGGAGCCCTGAGACCCAGGGTGTAAGCACCAGCCTGGAGGCAGCTTGGGAATTATCTCCCATGAGGCCAAGCACCTGCCTTTCATCTTCTCAGTACAGAGTGTTCACCTTTCAAAATAATTTATGTAGTGCTGGTTCAGGTGGACTCTCTGTCAGAGACATAAAAACAGCCATCGGTTGATAACTACAAGACTTTATGGTTTTCCTCAGTCAGCTGATTTGTGGATAAACTCATTCCTGAACTCAGGGAAGCCCCTCACCTGATAGAAAATGGCCACAACCACCTTAGAATACAATTTCTCTGCACAAAAAGAACATAGTGAAACTTTGGCAGCAGTGTGTGTGACTAATAAGCAAAGACTATTGTTACAGACTAAAAGATACTTTTAAAAAAGCCTTTCAAATCCACGCCCTGCCTGATGGAGATCTACTCAGACAGGGTCTAGCCATCTGGGATTCTCAAGGCCCTAGAAGAAGATATCCATAGGCAGGCAGGTGGGGCCTCGTGATAAACAAATAATGTGGTAGAGAAATGAGAGAAAGAGAAGCCGAATGTTTCATATGCTGTGGAAAGACATAGAAAGGAAGAAAGGAAGACAGTGAGGACAGATATTGGAGGCCTGCTTGCCACTCAGGGCCATGCGGGCTAGGGGGGTTGCCAAGGGCCATGTCTGGGTCCCTGGTCCTACAGTAGCCAGGGTCTGTGTTGATGTTGGTGGCTTTTATTGTTAACAAGTGCCAGGCTGATTCCAGTGGTTTGAGTCGCCTCCTGGGGCCATGGTGACAACCAGTCCCAGGCTGCTGCTGAGGGCCATGTCTGAGTCCATGGTCTTATAGCAGCCAGTGTATGGACTGACATATGTGGCTTCTGTTGCCCCAGAGGGCCATGAGGATACTCAGGGTCAGACCAGCCTTTTGAGTCCAGGTTGGTGATCAAAGGACAGGATGCATGAAGATCTGAGTGGTCTGCACTGTTTCTCAATGTCATGTAGAGCTGCGGCTGAGGGACATGTTAGCATCTGTGGCCCTACTGCGCTAGGGGCTGTGCTGATGTCCCAGGCTCTTATTACCATAGACGGCTATGCAGACACCTGAGAATGAGGGGCATGTTGGTGCCTGAAGGCTATACTGCCACCGGGGCAATGGTGACGTCTAGACACAGCTGCTGCTGAGGACCATGTCAGGGTCCATAGCCCTACTGCAGGTTGGGTTTGCGCTGAAGTCAGAGTACCATATTGCCACCAAAGGTTACACGGAAGTCCAGGATGGGCACTGCAACCTGAGGCCTTGGTGTTCTGTGGCCATGCAGCCACCAGAACCATCCCAACCTAAGTGGCCTTTTTTTTTTTTCTATCCACCGTTAGGATGTAGCCTGGGCCCAAGCTGCTACAAAGGGCCATGTCTGGGTACTTGGTCCAGCTTCAGCTAGGTTCTGTGTTGATATCTGTGGCCAATATCACCTCAGGAGACCTTAAGAACCATGTGAGATGGAATCAGAGGGTCATGCTGAGCCATCTCTACCCGTCACTAGCCCTGGGAAAGCTGCCCATGCTTCTCAAAGACACTTCAGCAAGAGAGCTGGCCCCTGCACTCAAGAGAGATGGTCTCATCCTCACCAGAGGTGGAAGTGAATAAACCCTGAGGGCATGGAGATAGGGGAGGTGACTACCCCCCCACTCCGGGAGGGGGTGGCCCCTATGGCTGGGACTGACCAGCTAAGCTACTACCCAGGTTGACCCACCCTAGCATTTACCCCATCTAGGATCTACTGGAGCTTGAGAAAGGACTAGTCCTATGGAATAATAACCAAAGAATATACCAGGAAGTCCAGAGGGGTTCTGTCAAAGATCCAGTGAGGTTTGGTGGACCAGAAACCAGAGGCCTTGAACCAGACCACTGACTCATTGCAATGAACACTTGCTTGTTAAAGCTGGTGGAATAAAGAGGTACACTATATGACACACTAAGGCCACCAATGCCACCAGGATGAATGAAGAGGAGGTGGAGAGGAAGAGAAAGGAAAAACACAGGAGTGGTTTTGGTTTTTGCTGTTGTTTAGTTCTGGGGTTTTTTTTGGGTGGGATTGCAGGAGTGAGGGGAGGCTATGGGGGGTGGGAGGTGAGCAGAACTGGGGTGCATGATATGAAATTTCCAAAGAAGTTAAATTAAAAAACAGAACAAAACAACAAAAAAGCCTTTCAAGCTGGGTGTGGTGGCACAGGCCTTTCATTTCAGCACCTGGGAGGCAGAGGCCAGTAGATTTCTGTAAGACTGAGGCCGGCCTGGCCCACAGAGCAAATTCCAGGACTACACAGAGAAAGCCTGTCTTGAGGGGGAAGGAAACCTTTCAAAAAAAAACCAGTAAAATACTTCAAGATTAAGAATCTTATGAGTGACACAGAGATCTCAAAATAACATAGATACATGTAATTTTTTTTTTAAATAATTTATCTTTATTTTATGTGAACTGGTGCAGGTTCACCTGTGTAAGATCCCCTGGAACTGACAGGTGAGTTGCTATGTGGGTGCTGGAAATTGAACCCAGGTCCTCTGGAAGTGCTGAGGGCCCTGGGACTATACAGGTATTTAACAGGTCCACCCACCAGATGATAATTCCCTGATTGAGCCTCACTTGTCAAAGCAATGGGGTTATTGATTAGAAAATATTACATCTTTGAGAATACACATAGCTGTGGATAGTCAGGAGGATGATTTCTCCTGAAGCTATATAATTTTGATGAAAAGAATACTAGAATATTTTTCATAACTGACACAGGAAAATAATAGTATTCTAAGTCACAAAGACAGCCTTTTACACATTTAGCTGAGACCTTAGAGCAAATTCAAAACAGACTAGCTGCCCCTGTACACAAAGGCAAATTCCCAGGTGTTTATTGATGAATCAAGGTCAGATTTGAAGGAACTTTGGTAGACATAATTGACTTTCTACATGTATTCCCAGCCTCAGTTTATATTATAGACGCAGGGTTCAGCCAACTAACTGTTATTACTAAGTCCTGAATTTCAATGTCACTTTCTGTCTGAGAAAGAGCTACATGCGGTTAGTCGTTGGCAGTCCATGTGACCTCCCCAGACAGAGAAAAACTGTGTGAATTATCATATGTTATGAGAATGGATCTGGCCCTAAAAATGTAGCATGTAATTATCCAGTTTGGTTGTGAGAGGGGGCTGTGTAGAGCTATGTAGAGAGCTGCTGTGTAAAAGAAGCTGAGGAGAGAGAATGAGTATCTAGGCAGGGGAGAGATTAAGAAATTTTCAGAGAGGATTTTTTTCAAGATGAAGTAAAAGAGAAAGTTACCATCAGAAAGTGTGTATTTCCTTATTTTTTGCTTAGATAAATAAAAGTTCAGACCTCACCCCATTTGTGGTTTTTGTTTGTTTGTTTGTTTGTTTTTTAAATTTTGCATACACTGGGCTGCTGGAGACTGGCCCTCCAGTTAGCATTATGGAAGCATATCTGGTGCCCTTAACCACTGAACCATCTCTCTAGCCCCACGCAATTTTTAATCACAACAATTTTGAAGAGGGAAGCTGAGCAGTGGGGTTGTAAGTGGTGTTTCCAACATGGCTGAACGTTAGAGTAACCAGGGAGCTTAAAAACCCAAACCAGAGCTACCCAAATCAATGAACTCATTAACTCTATCTAATCTGGGAGTAAGACAGTGGGGTCCTGCCTTGTGTTTTTTAAGACTCTCCTCGTAATTCCAACACAGCCAGGGCTGAATCCTTTTCATGGTAAAACTTGTTCCCTGGCCTTTTAACCCAGTCTTGCAAATCTGTGTGGATGGTCATCCTTTATTTCTGCCAATAGTTTCTTTAAAGTGGGAGTCTGAGATCTCAACAACTGTAGAGATTCACAAATACACATACACAAAATACATGCACACATATTTTTATTTATTTAACTTAAGCCCTAGTTATTAGTACATAAATCAGAAAGACTGAATGCCTTGAAACTTGCATACCCTCTCCAAATATTTCTTTAAAAAACATGAACTCTAAAAAAGCACACATCAAATATATTTAAGTCATAACACACACACACACACACATCTTCACACACGATTCAATCACCTTCAGGAACCATTACCCAGTAATATATTTAATAGATAAGATCTCGCTTTACAAAAAAAGAAAAAAAAAACCCACATCTGAAAAAACCCAAACAAACAAATAACCAGACTTTGATTAAGACATGTGCCCTTCCTGTGAGCACTTACAGTTGGCATGGTTTGTCACAGCACTTTGAGGTAGCATGTTCTGTAAAGTAACACAAGTCACAGAGACACAAAGTATAGGCATCAGCCTCAGCTCTTCAGACAGGAAGATGAGCTTGTCTGTACTCACTGCTAATGTCAGCAGGGATATCCCTGGCTATCCACCCACCCACCTTTGTGCTGCATAGCAACATTCTGATGCATCTTCCTTCCTGTTTGCAGGGCCAGCGTCCTTTGCCACGTGTCTCCACTGGCTAGAGAAAAGCCCAGTCAGTAGACGGGAAACTGGGCGTCATGACATCCTTTGTTCTTGTGGTTGACAACTACATTCACTATGACAGATTCCTCTTTCTAAGGCTACAAAGAGGTTCATGATTCTGACTTAAAAAGGTATCTCCTTACCTTTGAATATAATATTTATGAAGAAATAGTAAATTCTCTGGGATTCTCTGGCAGGATGATGGGCAGAGAAGCTTAGAAAAATATCCACATACCAAAACAACAAAACACAGGTACAAGATCAAAACCAAGGACAGATTTCTTTGTGCAAGTTAATTTTTTTAGGAAGAGGGAGGGCTGGGATTTTTGTTTTAGAAAGAGTTTCTCTACATAGCCCTGGCTATGTAGACCAGGCTGGCCTCAAATTCAAGAGATCTGCTTGCCCCTGGAAAGCTGGGAGTAAAGGCATGTGTCGCCATACCCAGGTCTTTTGCAAGTTCAAATGACAGAAATTTACAGTTTCGGAAGTGGCTCACTTCTTTAAAAAAAAAAAAAAAAAAAAAAGTCAGTTCAACTCTGCATTTTAAATACAAATATACAGTCAAGACAGGTTAAGGATTAAAGCTGCAAAAAGTCCACCAACCTCAGACCTGGGTGCAAGTAATGGGTGTGGTTTTTCTTTTCTTTCTCTTTTTGCTCAATGCTCACAGATCAAAAAGATGTCAAAAGCCCTTTTGTCCCAATATGGTTCCCCCTTCGAAAGGTGAACCCTCAAAAGTAATCAATATACAAGTCAATAAAAAGAGTACATGCCCAGGCAAGAAGGGCATGTGCTGAGCCTGAGTTGCCACTTATAACCATATCTGGCATCACATAAAACCCTCATAGGCTGTCCAGAAATGAGCCCCAGGCATCACTCAACAGGTCAGCCACTGGAGTCGACTCACACGGAGCATTGGACTTCAAGTATCGAGGCGCTTGCCTGCACCCCACTATACAAGCAAGAAAGCACTGTTGATTGGCTTATCGATGCCAGAAGCAAGAGACCTGCTCTCCGAACTCAGCAGCCTCAGGAAGACAAAGGTTCTTTACCACCTGTCTGAGCAATGCCAAGGCGCACGAGCTGGCACTCCCGAGATTCGAGCGATTGCTTTGCGCTCTTTCTCTCTCTCCCTTTTGTATCAAACAGTAAAATGGTTCCTTTGGGTTAACAGTGTCATCTTAAAATGCCATAAATTAAATAAGTTAGTTCACATTTTTTTTTCTTTCCCAGCACTTAAATTACAGTCAGTCTCTAGAGCGCTTTTGAAGCCTGCTGTAACAGTTCGAGGTCTCTTCTGTGGACACTGCTGGTCCTGGAGCACCCATAGTCCTCCATCTGCAAAGGGAGGTACTGCTCAAGCACCCCGAGGCCCTGCTCAGCAGGACTGGTGAACAGCTTAGTCCATGATGGTTTAAAGTTTCCGCTGAATCCCAAAAATACAATAGTGCCTATAAAGAGAGAAAGTAGAAAAAAGTTGAAGTGTATAGCTACCAGTTCCAGCAAGAAAATGAGGGAGGTGAGTCAGAAGGCAGCATCTGAGTACGCGTGCACACAGTTATGAATATGTATTGGTAAAACACCTACACCTCCTTCTATCAGCAAGGAATTCTTGACACCCAAATGACAAGCCATATCACAACACACTTCTCCTGACATAGTCCCTTATGAAGACATTATTTCAGTGATGCGCACTCTGCGGAGAGCTCATGAAAACAGACTGGCAGATAAACAGCACCATAAAAGTATTTTCACTGCTGCATCATAAGAAGGTCATAGGATACTGCAAATACAAACCTTTGCTATAAAGATGTGCTGGTTTGACCAGTCCCAGAAGTACTAGTGAGTCAGAGATATTCATTTGCTTTATTTCTCCTCTTGTGCTCAACAGAACAATTGACCTGTGGGTCAAAATTAGAAAATGAGAACCAATGGCAGTCATTCAGCGTGGATTTCCCAAGACTCTTTCTGGACTGAGAGCAGGAGAAGAATCCTGGAAAGGAAACCAGGCCAGATGCTTTTCACCCCCCACCAGCACCACACACACACAAGTCCCAACCCTCTGCTGCAAAGGGACTTTCTCATATTCTTAGGAGGGGAAGTAACACAGGTAACCCCAAGGGGTAGGAGCCAAGAGTCAGGGAGGTGTGAGGACAGACTGGATCTCAGCCTTAGGGATTAGTCTATTCAGAGAGGGGATTTGGGTTTCTCCCAGGTACTGTTACTCTACATGGTAAGCACAAACTACAGACAGGGTCGGAGTGCAGATCACTGGTGCAGTGTCAGCATAGGGAGGCCCCAGTCTCACTCCCCAGTGTGACAAATAAAAACAATCTAAGCAGTTCCCCATGGTTTGAGTAATATTGTTAAAAATCTGTTTGTTTTAATTGCCATCGTTAGGGCTGCTGAGATGGCTCAATAGTTGAGAGTAGTTGCTGTTCCCCCATAGGACTGGAGCTCCATTCCCAGCTCCCCCATGAAAGCTCACAACCACCTCTAATTCCAGCTCCAATAGATCTCATGCCCTCTTCTGGTCTCTGCAGGCACCAGGCACACACACACACACACATAAAATAGTAAAACTTAAAAAGAAAATTGTCATCTTCAATGTATAGTACATCAATACAACACTGAGAGCTGTTTGTGGATTCCTGCTTTTTCTCCTGGTGTAGTTGCTGTTGTTCCCTGGTTTATTTTAGTCTCTGACCAACAAGCTCTTTGGATTGGTATAATTTCTAATCTTACCTCTCTTTGAAGTGAACTGCAATACCAGCTGCCAAGTGCAAGAAAGTAAGCTGTTTGCTAACACATATAGAAAGTGTACTACTTGTATAATTTCATTTAGTTAGGGGCATCTTGTAATATTAATTGCCATTCAGGAAAAGAGTCCCTCCTTTAAACTCTGGCTGCAACTCCTTTAGCAATGCAGATACTTTCTTAATTTGGGCCTTGACAAGTGCTTAAGACTGAAGTTATGGTGGAGGCCCTTGGTTGTAGTCTTCCTAGAACAGTGATGATTGGATTCAGAATTACTGCAGAGGACCGGCCACAGAATCAGATCAGTCTGGAAAGATTCTTAACACACACACACATGCACGTAGTTCACCAACCAGCTCTCAAAAAGTTACTGTCAATTGAACTATAACTTCATTCTGAAGGCCTGGTTGTCTGGATCTTTCTAAGTAGACCAGATTGGCTTCAGCCTTGTGTTGATTCTCCTGTCTCTACTTCCAGAATGCAAAATTACCACTTCTTCTGGCCCCTGACTTTCTGGACACTGTATTAAAAGTAATATACATGTGTAGCAATAAGGATCCAATGCATAAGCTTCTGCAAACTAAACACAGTAATGCAACCAGCAGCCAGCTGGAGAAATAGCTCATTCCAAAGAGTTTCTCCTTAGCCAGGTGTTTTTAAATCTTCAGTGTATAGGGTTTCTACACAAACTATGTTTTCTATTAGGTGAGATTTATACCCTGAAGAAATGTGAGTATATGGATTTTTAAACACAGAGAAAAATCTTTAAATACTGAAACCTCAGAAAGGAATCCTCCAAAAGTATCTTTAACAATAAGGTATCTCTATAGCTGATCCTCTGCATACATAAATTCAACAAGTCATCCATCAAATTACTTGGGAAAGAGCATCACCCAGACGGCAGTGGGTAAATGTGCTTGCCATGCAATACTGATAATCTGAGTTCGATTCCCAGAGCCCACATGGTGGAAAGATGAAGAACGGTAACATATCCTCTGATCTCTACATGCATGGCCAACATCCCATCATATACAAAGGAAACATAATGAAAGCCTACTGAGGAATGACTCCCTCCACACACACACAAATAGTATGAATACATGCACACATATGTTACAAGATATTCTAAAGACTTTATGGGACTTATTGGGAGCGAGTTCTGCAGGCTATAATACCATATATCATCAGATCAATGGAAATAACTAGAAAGCCAGGGGAGCCTTACTCAACAGGAAACCTATGCTTTCTGTAAATGATTGCACTTAGTATCTACCACAGAGCAAAAGCATCTTGAATTCATCTCCTTGTCCTCATGCACAGTCTGGTCAATCCAGAGGGGGGGGCGGGGAAGTTTTCCAGTGCCTCTTTTTTCAGAGCTCAACAACAACCAAAAATTAAATAAATAAATAGATAGATAGATAGATATAGATAGACAGACAGATAGATAGATAGATAGATAGATAGATAGATAGATAGATAAATGAATAAAAAGTTCTACTCTTAAAAGAGAGCTGGGACACATAACCACTTAAAAATTAAGTTATTCTTTATTCTTTTCCAGAAACCAAGTGAAAGTGACCTAGGCAGTGATGCCTTCCTGAATCCCAGTCGCTGTATAATGCTGTGAAATCAGTGGGAACAATGGCCACTGAAGGAAAAAAATCCCTCAGAGAGGTGGAAATGCTCATGGAGTAAACAGAACTCAGAAGCAGGCAGGAATGAGTAGTCACATTTTAAAGTAGCTTTTCTCTGGTGCAGGGCAAGCTTGACCTACCTTGGAGGGATGCTAGCCTTTAAATACTCTTCCATGTGACTGGCATCTGCAGGAAGGAACATCTTTTTTTCTGTCAACCGGAAGGGAACAGTGCAGGCATCCACCACAAGGAGGAAAGCACCTGTACTGCGGAAGGCAAAGTCTGTACCATTGACCTGAGAATAAAAAAATACCTTAGTGTTGCCATCTCCATTTCAGAAACATCCCTAGGACGCTTGAATTTTCTCTAGCTCCTTCTAACCCTTGACATGTCTAAAATTCTACATGTATTCCTCCAGACTTCAGCTTTAGGTTACAATCCATGTAGCATCCCATGACCGAAAGGTTTCTAGATGCACAAACCCAAAAATCCATTAAAAATAAAACACATAATGGAGTATTTCTACCTGTGCTCAGAAATGTTGCATCATGTCACTTTACTGGAGCCTTGGTATACTTTATTTTACACTGTGCATGATATCTATCATCCACGTAGCCCCAGCAAATGCTGTTTCAAACACCTCAGCTGAATCAAGGACACTGCATACTACCATCTGCAGTATGTTTAATGCACAAAGTTTTCTGCTCATGTAGAATAATAATAGTTGAATTATGGAAAACAAAAGTTTTAATATTTTCTTTCCTTCCATCATTCCTCTGTGTATAAGCATCAACTTTTTGTATCTTTGGAGTGGACTGATTTAGAATGTTCGATTTTAAAACCTTGTTTAAGATACTAACTTGTGTCTTATAAAAAACAAAACAAAAAAGCCCCTTTAAATCATCAGATAAAATTTAGCCTGAATTCCCAGCAAATTTCTAAAATGGCCCTAAAGATCCTTTTGCCAGCTTGAACTATGTAATTCTGTGAGATGGCATTCTCAACATCCATAACTATAACATCAAAATATGGATGAACTAAAAAAAAAAAAAAACACTGAAGATGTTCTACATCTTAAAGTATCAGAGATACAGCCACAATTTCTTTTTGTGAAAATGAACAAACCCATCTATCTCATTATTCAAATTCACTTTAATCTTTGACAATACTTAGTAAAATTATGTGTAAATACAGAGACAGTGTGGCATGAGGGTTTGAGTAACAAAATGTCAGGTTTGCTGAGTAAAACCTGAACAGCAGCACGTGTTCCCGAAGTCTCACAGAGGCCTCAGTACAGAAACCAGCTGCTTATGACAGATTCAAGGTTACTGCTCATATAGGCAAAAAGGAAACAGAGTCAAAGACAGCTTCTTGGTAGTAGCATCTTCTAGAAGGGCTATGTCTGCTGGCAGCAGGCAGAGACACGGCTCCTTTAAGAGACCCTGCTGCCAAACACTTAAATGGAGTTTATGAGCAGTAGACAGCAGCGCTCTACTTGGTGGCAGGGTGGACTCTAAAGTTCCCCAAAGTTCCTGCATAAACGTGGTTCCTGCCAGTTAAAAAGCTGAGCAGACAAGAGCCAGCAGCTAAAACATTTTAAAAACTCCTAGTTAAAAAATCATTAAAGATACACAATAAAACATATTCAAATAAAATTACAATCAAGTTAATAAAATATATGAGTTACAATGTATATAAAATATATACATAGGCTTAAAAACTAAAAGTCCTTAAAAATAATATATATAAGCCACATAAAAATAAAAAATAGAGTATAAATTATGTCTATTATTTTTTGTAATTTTTAAGTATTAATAAACTAACTACAAAAGACATTTGCTTATAAAGGCTGCTAAGTTAAACCAATATATATATTTTTAAAGTATTTAAATATATATTTAAAAGTATTTTTGACTTTAAAATTTAAGTCTAGGGCTGGAGAGATGCCTCAGTGGTTAAGAGCACTTCCGGAGGACCTGAGTTCAATTCACAGCATCCACATGGCAGCTAACAACTGTCTGTAATTCCAAGATCTGACACCCTTACATAGTTATACAGGCAAAACACCAATTCAAAACAAAAAAGTCTAAAGATTGTTGCTTTAAAAAAAGAGTTTATGATTTTGTTTCTACAAAAGATTAAAAATCTGTAGATTGCTTCTAGGTTAATATAGTTTAATGAAAAAAGACCCCCTAAAAAATTTCTGATAGGAAAAGATGACCATATCAGCTTCAAGGCTGCTGACTAAGATGATCCAGCCTCAAGACCCCTACAATATTGCCAGTGCCCCTAAACAACAAAAAAGAATAAAAAGCTACATCCAAATTCCCAAAATATTGTTTATAGATATTTGTTTTTTATATAAATGGTTAATGGTCATTGTCAATCTTTTTCTAGGAAAAAAGGGGAGATACAATATAGAAATTATTTTAAAAGATAAATTATTAAATCTGTTTTAATCCAAAGAAAGTGTCAATTTCAAAACATTTCACACTGATAAAGATTTTAGTTTACTGATACAAATTTTTAAGGTCAATTTTGTTATTCTATATGTATATTTCTACTCGTCTAAGATATTTTGTTCATAAAATTCCTTTAAGATTATAATATATAACTAAAAGTACAGATTGATAATCATCTATGATAACCAACCAGAGTTATAGTTCTATTAGCTAAGTATTTTTAAATACACAAAGATATATTTCACTTAGATAATTTTCAAACATTTCAAAGACCTACAGAATATGGCATTTAAAATATTTTAAGAACTTAAGATTTTTCTAGGGGCTGGAGAGATGGCTCAGCGGTTAAGAGCACCCTCTGCTCTTCCAGAGGACCAGGGTTCGATTCCCAGCACCCACATGGCAGCTAACAACTGTCTGTAGTTCCAGTTCCAGGCAAACACCAAGGCAAATAAATAAAGTTTAAAAAAAAAAAAAAAAAGATTTTTCTAAACAGTAAGAAATATCTGTTCCTGGCAGCACAAATCTACTTCAAGAAGACTCCATGTAAAATTTACTTTTTGTGGCAAAAATTAGCCATTAGACAAAAAATTGTTCTCACCTCAACTATCTGACAATATAAACTAGACATACACCACCTACCCATTAAAAAAAAAAAAAAAAAAAAAAAGACCTCTAGACTTTGACAAAATAGGCTGAGATGGCCTTCAGATTGCTGCTTCACCAAACAAACAAACAAACAAACAAACAAATAAAACTCTGCCGGACATTCTTCAAGACACAGAGAGAAAAGCAACTGACAAACTATGCCAAAATAGGCAGAACAGTCTTCTTTCAAATTTCTTGCTTTACTAAAAGATATGTCAAAGACTCTAGGCCCATAGGCTAAAGATAATGCCTCAATGTTACAAAGGAACTTTGGGTGACTGTCTAGGCAGACAGGTGTCATCTCTGTCATTTCTAGATTTTAAAAGTTGCTTGTACTTTCTGTTTACTTAGATAATATTATATCCTTCTGTGGTCTTTGGTATAGTTAAAATTAAATAGTTATAATAGTTTTCCTTAAATTTAATAAAAGATAAATTAAACATAAAACTTTAGATTCACCAAGATAAAATAAATGATAAAATATATTCTTTATTTTTGCTAAACACAAATAGACTAAAAATTATAACTATAATTCTTGCTTGATCACTGTTTTGTTACATATAATTCTGCTCTGTTAAAATTAAAACTTTCCTTATTGATTGGACAAAAAAAGGCAAAGTGATGTGGGATGTCATTCTGTACGCTGTGAATATGCTTTACTATTGGTTAATAAAGGAACTGTTTTGGCCTATGGCAAAAGGTGGGAAATTCAAATACAGATACAGGAAAAGGAGGGAAGAGTTGAAGAGATGCAATCCAACTGCCCAAAAAGCAAAATGTAAAAGATAGGAAAGCCATGGGCCATGTGACAAGACATAGATTAATAAAAAATAGGTTAATATGGAAGAGCTAGCTAGCAATAAGCCTGAGCCCTAGGCCAACAAGCATGTAATTAATAAAAAGCCTTTGTGTGATTATTTGGAGCTAAGTGGTAGTAGGTCTGTGAGTGGATTCGAACCTGGGGCTAGGCTGGAACGGACAGGTCAGAAACATATTACTATGGTGTTTGATTTGTGTAGTTATTTTACATATTTATGTGCCCAAGTTTTTACAAAAATTCCTCTGTAAAAAGGTTATGAATGGGAAAAGTTTAAGAGGTCCTGATAGAGTCTGCCCCAGGAAATCATTGCTGGCCACATAACACATGCTAAGGTTGATAGAGCAGCTCCCATTGAGCCATTTGAGTGACTCTAGAGTGCTCAGACCTCAACCATGAACACTTGTGGTATCACTGAAGCTAGGGGCCTGGAAGTCAGAGCTGAGGTGCTGGTGCCCATCACACATAACCCTTCAGCATCTATAGAATTTCAGAGTCGCTGAATGCCTCCTTTCTCCTCCAAACACACATCTCCTCTGACATCAAAATAGCAAAGTGGGACTTTTACTGACACTTAAGCTTTGAGATATGGAAGCAAAATAGAACAAGAGAACAGAGCAAACATGGGAAGGGAAAGATGCCCTCATCCTGCAATCTGGCTGAGAGTTCAGATCCTGTGAGACAACTGATGAATCAAAATTGCCCACTAAGATAGCACATGTCTTCCTACAGATACCTTAAAGAAATTAAAGAAAACCCCACATAGGGTTAGAATGTATATGACTATAAGTTTTACCATGTTAGCATCCTACCAACCCTAACCCCCACCCAAAATGCGTCTCACAAAAGCACCTTACAAGTTCATTTACAAAAAGAATAAGAATGCAAAGTTACATGTTTTCTTCCTCTTTTATGTTTATCTTTGAACACTGCTACAAATGATGTTTTTTTGAGCAATATAAGTTAGAAAGCCACAGAACTGAAAAAAGTTAAGCTCACTTCTCTTTGGAAGATTTCACCGGCTTCGACTGTGCCCTGTCCTTTTCTGTTTGTTCCCTGGCCCTCCACTGCTGCCATCACCAGTTAGCGTGGTGTCTGTCAGTCTGTCTCTCTCCCCCTTTCCCTCTCTTGGTTGTTGTCCTACAATGTGAGCTCTCAGCTTCCTCTCCAATGCCATGCCTGCCTACCTGCTGCCAAGTTCCTTGCCATGATAATCAGAAGGTCATGGACTCACCCTCTGAAACTGCAAGTCCCAATAAACTCTTCTATAAATTGCTTTGGTCATGGTCTCTTCACAGCAACAAAAAGTAAAACACTCTACTTAAATTCATTATTTTGGCTCCTTGTCCTGAAATTCTTTTCTATGGCAATCAAGGACCCAGATTTGTTGAGAGAGCCCCTGAGGCCTCAGATGGCAACAGTGACCTTTCTTTCCCTACAGTGACAATATCATGGCACAGTTTCACAAAAACCTTTCCTGAACCACAATCTGTGATCTTGTCAAGAAAGAGGAATGTAAAGAGGGCATAAAGACCCATGCCTGTAATCCCAACAGTCAAGATGCTGAGGCAGAGGAAGAGAGAGAGAGAGAATGAAATAAACTGTAATAACAAAAGAGAAAAATCCGGATTTACTAATATTAACTTCTCAGTGAAAAAAACTAGTCAAGTACCTGGATAGGAAGTAGAGGTGGCACAACCAGACTAGGAGAATTCTGGAAAGGGAAGCTGAAGAGCAGAGCGGAGACAACAGTGAGATGCAGAGGAAGCAGGATGAGAATGCTGCTCTGAGAAAAGGTACCAAACCACAACTGCTGACAGTGTGGATGTCCAAAATGAACAAGCATAATACACAAGAAAGAACTGCCAAGCCTTGCCGGGACAAGGTAGAAAGGTCTTTAAGAATATCCTGCTTCACAGAGAAATCTGTCAGATATGCTAGGCTGGTAGGCCAAAGATGGATGCCCCAAATGCTGCAGAGGAATCCTGGGTGACTGTCCATGCAGCCAGTTGTTTCATTTTTTATATTTTTTGGAAGTCACTTTTCTTGTACTTCCTGTTTACTAGGTTAATATTATTTCCTCCTCCAGTCTCTGAGGAAGTTGAAGATGAAATAGTTATAGTTTTCCAGTGACAGTTTTACAAAAGAAATTCACTAAGGGGTATAAAGTATATAAATTTGAGAGATAACAAAAGATAGTTTTCAGTTAGATACAAGTTAGATAGAAAGTGAATTAGCTACCATCCTTTGGGTTCATCAAAATAGGATAAACAATGGAATATTTTCTTTGAATTTGCCAACTGTTAATGGACTGGATATTATTGATGTAATTACTGCTTTTATTTTTGACACCAAAGGAAATATGTGGTGATATAATTTCATAAAATTAGTTGGGAATATCAGAAGAGTCAACAACAGAGCTAAGCAATGAAGGTCAGGGAGTGGTGACCCACGCCTTTAATACTAGCTTTGGAAATGTGGGAAGAGGAAGTTATGAGTTTTTCAGTTTTCTGAGACACTTCCTTGGTGGTCTGAAGAAAGAGAAGTTGGAATCAGAGATTTCATGGAGACAGGCCTGAGGAGTTGGCCACTGAGAAGTGGCTGTGGTTTGTTTCTCTATCTCTCTGATATTCCAGCTTTTCCCCAATATCTGAACCCCGGTTTTTATTATATGCCAAATAGAATTCATGCAATATATTGCTTCTGTCTGTCAATTATGCTGTATCAGCAAGTAACAAGAGCTTGACAGGTTCCCTTTGATCCCTGTCCTTCCTGAAATTACTTCTAACCCATGATTTAGCTCATGAGAACTCAAAATGATCTATTTAGATCTAAGTTGCTCTAATTTAGGAAATAGTTCTACAAATTCTTTTTTTAAATATTTACTTTTTATTTATGTGAATTGATGTTTTGCCTGCATGTACAACTGTGTAAAGGTGTCAGATCTTGGAATTACAGACAGATGTTAGCTGCCATGTGGATGCTGGGAATTGAACTCAGGTCCTCCAGAAGAACAGTCAGTTCTCTTAACCACTGAGCCATCTCTCCAGCCCTAGTTCTGCAAATTCTTGATGTGATCTTTTTACTTTTAATTTATGTGTGTGTGGGGGGGGAGTGGTGTGCTATGGCATGAGTGTGGCCGTCAGAGAACTATTTACAGGAGTCAGTTTCCTCCTTCTACTATGTGGGGTCTCAGGGATTGAATTCAGGTCATTATTCAGCCACTGAGACATCTTGTCTACCCACTGTGAATCTTACATGTGAAAAAAAAAATGGACATGATACACTATTTACTAATATCAGAATATTTAAATTTCATGTAAGAAAAGAAACTTCATAGTGATTCTCAAAAATTGAAAGTGTTCTTGCAAAAAGCACCATCCTCCTGAAAAAAACACCAAGAAAAAAAATGTGTATGTGGGGGGGGCAGTCTTCAGAAGGGGCTAACAACATGACAAGCCCTCATGTGAAAGTTCTGGAGATAAATGTGCCAATAGGTATTCTGCAATTGCTGTTAAGAAACACCAGCAATCAGAGCTCTGTGGTGGTGACAGCAGCCCATAATGAATACACATCATATAACATGGCATGACACGGGGTATGTGTGCCTTACTACCTTGAAAAAATGGGGCAGGTGCAATTATCTTAACTCTAACTGAATCCAGCAGAAGCCATAGGAGACAGTGATGCTGGGCACCTCTTAGCAAAGTGCTCCTTACATAGAGAAACTCAGACCACCCTGACTTCAGACACATCACACCTGAGTCCTAGTTCTTATTAGGGCTATAAGCCCAAACTCTAGAGCTGACCCTGTGACTCACATCTACCTCACTGATGCTCTCAGAAAAGGTGATACTCTGTGTCTCTTGCTTTCTTCACTACCTTCCTTAAAAGAGTAAGGTAGCCTTCAAAAAAAAAAAAAAAAAAAAAAAAAAAAAAAAAAAAAAAAAAAAAAAAAAAAAAAAAAAA
>PVIH01015764.1:7073-48304 GCA_004025045.1 Sigmodon hispidus
AAAAAAAAAAAAAAAAAAAAAAAAACAAAGCTTGAAAAAATATCACCAGAGAACTTCCCTCTCTCCATAAGTTGTTTAGACTAAACCTTTAGCAGAATATGAATTATTAAGGATAATTATTCTGGAGCAGAAAAAGTAGCTCTGCAGTTCAAAGTGCCAATTGTTCTCTCAGAGGATGGGAGTTTGCTTTCCAGCACCAATGTCGGGAAGTTAATAATTAGCTGTAACTCCAGCTCCAGGAGACACAAGTCATTTGTATTTAGGCAACAATCCTCTTCTTGCCTCCACAATACCAGCAAAAAACATGGAACAGATAAACATAAGTAAAACGGTAAAATAAATCTAAAGAAGAACATAGCATATTTTATTATCCAACAAAACCTTTTTGTAATGGAAATGTCCTATACCTGTTGTCCAGTCACTCATGTCTTCTTGCTTGGCACATGAGCTTTATTGACATAAATGTAGAAAAAAATTAATATCTTGCAATTTTAATTATTTTAAATAATTAGCCTCATGTGCTTGCTAGCAGCCATTTTGGACAGTGAATGCCTATTCACCCTTTGTCTGGTGTTGACATAAACATTCCTAGTGTCACTGTCACTGTTTAGCTATAAATTATTATTAACTACTATTAATAAGAATTTTTATTCTTCAGAAAAATGAATGAGCTAAACATGTTATTATTGTCAAATTTGGTTATCCTTAGAGAATCCAAGGGCTGGAGAGTTAGTTTAGTAGTTAAAAAGTCCCTTCTGCCTTTTAGAGATCCCAAGTGTGTTTCTTAGCATATAGAAGGTGGCTCACAGTTGTCTGCAATTACAGTTCTGGATCCAATACCCTTTTATGGTCTCTCATCTCTGTTGCCACCAGGAATGCACTTGCCACACATACATATGTACAATCAGAACAGCCATACACATAAAAGAAATAAAATGAAAAACAATGGATCCCACGTTGAATTTGCAGAATGCAAGAAAATGAGGCTGGGTAGAAGACTGATTGGGTAAAATGACTACTGTATAAACATGATACAGTGGGGGGCTGGAGAGATGGCTCAGCGGTTAAGAGCGCCGTCTGCTCTTCCACAGAGGACCCGGGTTCGATTCCCAGCGCCCACATGGCAGCTAACAACTGTCTGTGGTTCCAGTTCCAGGCAAAACACCAAGGCAAATAAATAAAGCTTTAAAAAAAAAAACATGATACAGTGATATTGAATGCCTGGAATTTATCTTAAACATCCAAGTGGGATTATATACAGAAGTGTAAAAATAAGCAGACACCTAAGTCTGCTGGGCAACTAGTCCAGACATTTGGTGAGAATTGGAGTCAGTTAGGGTCCCCACTTCAAAAGAAAAAGTTTAGAGCAATGAAACAAGACACTTACTTCTTGCCTACACACACACACACACACACACACACACACACACACACACACACACACAATTCAAATATACAGGAATACACATACATGTATATGTAATATGTGTACACATTTTACACATGCATTGTACCTTATACTACACAAAATATACACGCTACATGCACCAAATGCATATATATGCACATATGCACAAGCACACTAAACACAAATACTACACACATGTATGTACATACACATACTATATACATGTATTATACATACATGTATGCACATATGCATATGTACTTGACACATTCATGTGTGCACACACTATACACATGATTACAAACTATGCACATACACTACATGCACATGAATGTGTGCACATGCACTATACACATCCACTACACACACACATTAGGTGCATACACACAATTAACAAAGACACATGATAATACTTCTCTGTGTCCTTTACTTTGTTAAAGTAAAACTATAAAAATTAATATTCTCCAACTAAAAAGTCAAAAAAGTATTTTAAATCATGTTATATATTTACATATAAATATTTGTGTATTCATGATAAGTACACATATGTATATATGTGTATATCTACATAAATATGTATGTATAAATATTTATTCATGCTAAATCAAGGATCTAGATGATATTTGGCTTATGCTCATGAAACGCCTAATAAATTTTATGTATGTAAGCATACTATACTGCATATAATATGTGTGTGCTTGTGAATATGCACACACATATGTGAGCATGCATCTAGCTGATATAAAGTTTATGTTCATGAAGTACATAAAACACCTAACAAATTTATGTTTGTAAGCATACTGCTACATTGCAATTAATAGATTTACATTGTTAATAATTTGTCATCCTTCATCAAATACGTTTAATATCTATAAATATAGATGAACCTCATGTTCTAATTAACTCAAAACAGCTCATATTATCATAGGTGTTCATTTTATCCTATTTATCTTTGAAATTGTATAACATAACCATTTAAAATAGCTGTGTAGTGCCCCATTGAGTGGCTATAAAACATTCATTTATCTATCTTCCTTTAGAATATAAAATATATTTCAGTATCTTATGTGAAAACAAGGATAAACAACAGTTTTTAACTGTGGCATATTATCTTCAAAAATTGATGTCATTCTTGCCCAGAGAAAATTTATCCTGGCTATATTTTAAGAGAAAACTACATAGAATACAATATAATGGCAGTTTATAAACAGGGTAAACAAAAATAAATATTCACAGAAATCTGTTTGGTAGCTATTATTGAGGCTCATGTTATCAGCAGCTATCAGCATTTTTCTGTAAATTGAAGTGAATTTGTACCAAAACTAGAAATGTGCATTTTTGTTTGCTTCTAGTAACTGGCTGTTTATTTCTTTCAAGTCTGCTTTTGTTTTTTGTTTTGTGTTGTTTTTACACAAAACAAAAAAATCTTATTCACATAGGCAGATCCTGTCTTCATATTACTCCATAATAAATGTTTCTCATCAATGGGGAAAGTACAAAAGAAATCTACAGTGCCTTTTACTCTTACATAAGTCATGGGAAAGAGAAACTTACCCAGGTGCTTCTATATGGTCACTAGTAATTAACTGCAAATCTTCACTTCTTTTAGATTTTGCAACTATTCTTCATGTCAGGTAATAGCCTGGAAGTGCTGAAGCTACTTCAAATATTGAAAGCCAATAAACAGAATTTTGTAGACTTAAGGTCTTCAATTAATGAAAATGAAGATAAGCTGCTCCATTACTGGTTCTGCTTGGAAGGATTAGGTTAGTCCTGCTAAGGGAAAGCACATACTTCACAAAAACAAAGCAGACATAATGAACACAGGCAGGTTGAGGATGAGCCCAGTAGACATTCAGAAAAGCACATTCTGGTGCCACTAAAGAGAACAAGATGAAACACAAGAGGCTGCTGTGTTTGCATTTCAGTTTTACTATTCTTGTTTACCAGCCATCTCGCAAGTCTAATATTAAATTAACCTCAATGCAGCTGCATGCTGTTTATCCAAATCTTTCTTTTAGTTAATGATAAACATGCTTTTGTTTATTTATACTCAGCTACAATTTCTGATAACATAGGAGGTGTTGAAATTCAATGTAAGGCTATGACAAAAGCTGAAATGGTTGTTCTATTTTGTGAATTGCAGACGCTGCCTTGCTGATACAACACCCAAGATTCTAAGCTGACATCAAAGCAAAAAAAAAAAAAATTATCTGAAATGACAGCAGCAGCTGCAGCATCCGCCTCTAAATTAGGTTGTGTTTCAAAGTCTGGACTCAACTGCTAAGCAGTATAAAGACCCAGGAGGAAGGCTGCCCAGCAAAGAGTGAGCCTTCGACCCAACACATCAAAGTAACACATGCTAGGAGAGCAGTAAACGCATGTGGCCCACATTCATGCACCACCTAATTGTGCTGGGCTCATGAAACCAAGATGAGCCTTCAGCTGATTCCTGGGTTAAGAGAGGATTTGAGATTTTCTTCTAAGCAGAAAGCTGACACAAATTGGTTGCAGATTAGAGTCTGACTTTGCAATGAAGCATTTCAGTTTCAAAAGATGGCCATTTTGGCATCATATGGTATCTTCAGAACACTGGCTCCTTAATGTAATGACATATAAGCAAACCATTAGGTATGAATAGCAGTTTAAACAATGCTTCATAAGGGAAGCAATCCTTAATGTGTATATTTAAGGACAGATGCTTTGAGGTAAATTTTATTTCAATTCTTTTGTATATCAATTTCCAGTTTTGAAGAAATTTATCTTCTAAAACAAAAGCTTTAAAAATAAACACTTGGAATATAATTTATCTTAAGAGAGGAGAGAGATATGGATGTGTGTTTGCAGAGTAAGTTTTAACATAAATGCCTAGTATCACTACTACAAGTAGAAGTGACATGGCATATTCAGTGTCTCGTTTTGTAGTTAGAAACACATGGCTACAAACACTTTTATCTTGAATGTTTCTTGCAATCATTTGCAGTACAGTGTGCTTTATATCTATGAAATACACCACTATAGGTGAGAATTGCCAAAGCTGGCTTACCCAGTTACTTGAGATTTTAATTATAATTAATGAAAGGATGGTAATTACATCATGCAATATGTGCATGAATTTCATTGAACTAGGCACAGAAACAAAAACTCTAGAATTATCCAAAGTGATTAGTAATATATAAGAATAAAAAGAAAATACATACTAATAATTAAAATTTTAAATTTTGAGGCAACGAAAATGACTACATAAATATAGTTTCATGACATGGAAAGTCTAAGCATCTCTAGTGCTCAAATAATAGAAATCCTTCAAGAATATATGTATCATGGACAATGTTTAGAACTATGATAAAGTTTAAATGTCATTGACATCCATTGGCTCTGAAGTGATGGCTAAGTAATATAATAGATTGAATCATACCGTCTTATTTTCTGAAAAAATAAAAGCACTAAATTCTTTGTACAGGATCACCATGTAATAGATCATTTTCCACTGTAATAGAGGAATTGAGGCAGAAGGCATAATAGTCATTCTAAACAGTTCATTAATATATCTTTTACCAATGTCTGGTACGTAGACTGGATCCAAAATGAAAGGAAAAAAAATCTCTTTGACTCTGTGACATTTTTAGTTTCCCTTTGTCTCTGAACATTTTTGCATTATCTTCTTACAAAACAACAGCCTACAGAGTGGGAAAAGATCTTCGCCAACCCTACATCTCACCCAGGACTAATCTCTAAAATATATAAAGTTCTCAAGAAACTAGAGGTCAAAAAAAACACAAATAACCCGATTTAAAAATGGAGCATAGAGCTAAATTGAGAATTTGCAACAGAAGAATCTCATATGGCTAAAAGACACTTACAGAACTCTTCAACAACCTTAGCTATCAAGAAAATACAAATCAAAACAACCCTGAGATACCATCCTGCACCTATCAGAATGGCTACACTAATACGGCCTATGCTGGAGGGGATGTAGAGTAAGGGTTAGGGTTAGGGTATTGCTAGTAGGAATGTAAACTTGTACAGCCACTTTGGAAGTCAGTATGGTAGTTTCCCAGAAAACTGGGAATCAGCCTACTCAATGATCCAGCAATACCACTCTTGGGCATATAAGCAAAGGATGCATATTCTTACCTCAAGGACATATGCTCAACTATATTCATAGCACCAGTATTCTTGATAGCCCAAACCTGAAAACAACCTACATTACTTTCAACTGAGGAACAGATTTTAAAAATGAGGTTTATTTGTACAATGGAGTATTACTTAACTGAAAAAAAAAATACATTCTGAAATTTGTAGGCAAAGAGATGAAACCAGAAAGATTCATCCTGAGTGAAGTAACACAGACTCAGAAAGACAAACATGATATGTACTCACTCATAAATATATTTTGGATATAAAGGAAAACCAGGTTATAATCCACAGCCCCTAAGCAGCTAAGTATCAAGGAAGAATCTAACAGAGACATCCATGGACACACACACACACACACACACACACACACACACACACACACACTGGGAAGGAGAAATAAGAAGAATCCCTGAGTAAATCAGAACCATATTGGGGGAGGGGGTAAGGGTAGGTGGGATAGAACATGAAGCAATAAAATGATTGAGTTGGAGGAGGGACAGAGAAGGAGAACAACAAAATAGATATTTTGATAGAGGGAGCCATTCTGAGGTTAGAGAGAAACCTAGTGCTGGGGAGATACTTAAGAACCCACAAATATCCTCAACTAAGACTCTAAGCAATAATGGAGAGGATGCCTAAACTGGTTTCCCCTATGACCACTCTAATTGTTATTATAGAAACTCCACCCAACAACTGATGGAAGCAGATACAGAGATCCACAAGACAAGCTCCTAGTCCAGATGAAGAAAGGGGAGGGCAGACTATATGAGCAAAGAGGTCAAGATCATGATAAGGAAACCCAGATAGATAGCTGACATGAACTTTGGGGTGCTCACTCATTCTGAACTGACAGCATGAGTACCTACATAGACCTGAACTAGGCCCTCTGAATGTGGATGACAGCTGAATGTTGTAGGAAGTTTATGAGGACTCTGTTAATGGGACCAGAACTCGTTCCTAGTGCACAAACTGGACTCTTAGAGCCCATTCCCTACAGAGTAATGCTTTACTCAGACTTGATATTGGGGTGGGGGAGGAGCTTGGTCCTACCTTAAATGGATACACTAGACTTCGTTAACTCACTCTGGAAGTCCTTACCTTCTCTGGGGAATGGATGGAGGGAATGAGGTAGGGGGATGACTGTAGATGACTGGAAAGAGAAGAGGGAGGGTGAACAGTAGTGGATATGTTTAAAAAATCTTTTAAATAAAAAGAATAAAAAAATAACCTAGATAGACATCTATGGGTTCACCTAGGAAGAGAAAACAGAGAAGATCTCCTTAGCCAATTGAGAGCATAAGTGGTTGCAACCAAGAAGAGGTAGGAACAAATCATGAGAGGAGATGACTGAGTGAGAGGAGCAACAAAGAAGGGGGAAAAAAGAGATGGAGATCTTAATAGAGGAAGCACATATGGGGTTAGAAAGAGACCAGGTGCTGGGGAAACCACCAAGAACTCACAGGAAGTCCCTGCTAGGTCTCCAACCAATAGTGAAGGTGTTGCCTAGACAAAACTTCCCCTATAACCAAATGAATAACCACTCTAAGTGCCATCACAGAACTTACATCCAACAATGAACAGAAGTGGAGGCAGAGATACATGGCTGAGCACTGGTCTGAGCTCCCGATCCAGCTGAGAGCAGGTGAGGAGAGTCTGTATAAGCAAGAGGATAGAGATTACCAAAAAAAATTCTCAGAGTAATGACTGGTTGGAGCTCTGGGAAGCTCACACAATCAAGAAAATCCACTGGGAAATCATCAGGACAAGGAGCTAGGCCCTCCAAGGATAGGTAACTGTTCATTGACATGGGCAATATATGGAACCTCGAAGGGAGGAATCAGACTGTGTTTCTGTGCACTTCAAAGCCAATACCCTAATGAGGAACACCTAACCCAGTCTTGATATTAGGATGAAGAAATCCAACTTGCCTGGAGTGGATGTGCCATGCTGAGCTGATTCACATTGAGACTTCTCCCCCTTTTGGAGGAGGGGATGGGAGAAGGGATGGAAGGAGGCTGAAGTCTGACTAGGAGGGATTGGGAGGAGACAAGGGAGGGGGAGCAAGAGGATACATGGATAAAAAAATATTTTATAAATTAAAAAAATACAAAGAAAACCCATGACTGTATAGTATTAGGGATGGTGGAGTTTAGAACCATCAAATGAGCAAAAATAGAAACAGGTGACTAGTAGAAAGCGATGTCTCAGAAAATATATAAATAAATAGAATTTTCAAAAGAATACACTAAAGATCTTGTTATATAAAAGTCAGGTATAAAAATACTCTGCTAATGGTATGTAACCATAGATTCAAAGATGTATTCTTTCAGAAAGCTATTGTGATAAATACAGTACTGACAAAGATTTAAATAATGTACTTAAAATAAATCTTAATATGCTTCTTTTCAATTTGTTTTAATATCTTCTGTCAAGAATATAGTAGATTGCCTAATGTCATTATTAAGACTTCCAGCCTAAAAGAAGTCTTAATCATGTTATATCTATTACATAAAAGTACCAAGCTGGAAACCACAAACACTGAACAGCTTGGCATCTGAAACACCTTGGATCTCACTCCCTCCAGAGGAACACCTGACCCAGTCTTGATGTTGGGGTGAGGAAAGTGAATCTGCCAGGAGTGGATGCTGAACTAAGCCACATTGGGACCTTGGGACCTTGGGACCTCCTCTCCTTGCTGTGGAGGAGATAAAGTGATGTGGAGAAGAGAGTTACTGGGAGGAGCAGGAAGGGAGCTTGAACAAGGATATACATGGATAAAAAATATGACTTTATTTATAATAAATAAAGAAAAGAAAAATGACTTGGTATGGGGGTGGTGAATAGTGTCCTCTCTGATGAGGAAAAGGGAAGAATTGAATTCAAATCACAAATAAAGGAATTTAAGTTAGATGGGAAAAAAAGTACACAATGGAGTTTATGTGCATCTCCAGCTACTTTCATTTTAGCAACACCTTCATCAAGTAGAAATGTCTTTATTTTTGTCATTTAATGAAATTTGGCTTTTTATATAGAATAAAATCTCATTAACAGAAATATGCTATGAACCCTTGATTCCTTAAAGGAATGATACACTTTGAAAGTATCTATTGATCTTACAAACAAAGTACTATAAGGGAACATTATGTTAGTAACTTCTCTCATTCCTGTGATCTTAAAAGAAGCAACTTAAGGAAAACTGGTTTATTTTGGCTGACAGTTTAAGAAGGGATACATCCACCATGGTGGAAAAGGCATGGTAGCCAGCAGGAGTTCCAGTCACTTGTGTCTTCTGTCAGGAAGTAAGAGAGACTGGATCAGGACTATTGAGCTAGAAATTACATTCCAAGTAAGTCATATCTACCATCCACCAATATTCCAACTTCTAAAGATTTCACAACTTTTAAAAACTGTACCTCTCACTAGAAGCCAAGTATACAGCACACAAGAGCACATGAGCATTTCATATTCAAGCTGCAAGCATGAAATTTAACGTTCCATTTTTATCAGGAAAGTTTTATATCAAAATAGTTCTTGTATTGCATCTATGAAGATTAACAATTTGTTCTGTCAGGATACAGTTGAAGGACCTACTTCATGTCAAAATATTTCTGCCTCCTATCAGCTAGTGAAACTATAATAGAAAAAAAAATTGGTAAAATTCCAATTTTCTCATTAAAAAAAAACTTTTATAATGTAATCTTTTCATAATGATTCTCCTGAACAGTTCTTTTTATTTTGATCTTTCTTGCTAAAAATATACACCCAAACCAAAACCACATCTCACTGGGAGATAAAACCTTGATACCTCCAGAAGCTTCCACATTCATAGTGGCTTTCACTGTCTCCGTGGTTAACATGATAATGGCAGTATGTTTATAGATCCTTGGCAGTGTCACAGAAAATAGAACAGGGGTGTGGTCACAGGGAGCAGGTACATCTTTATATTTTACATTATGTTCTAGTGGCCAAAGCCAGAGCTGATTTCTGCACTACTAGAAATCCCTCCAAGATTTAGGTCACAAGGACCTAAATTTAGGAGTGTGAATTACTTGGAGAATTTTTGTGAGACTTCCAGGAGTGGAGTGCTTTTAAGGAGAACAAAAATTTCAGCCAGGTATAGAACTGATAATGGTGATGAGCTGAATTTAACCATTAGGAGAAATATAATATCTCTTTCAAACAGCCAGTCAGACTCTCTATGAATTCTTACATTTGTGAAATAAACAAAAGAGTCTGGCCATGGCCTACAATAGAATCTAAGATTCATTTAATCATATAATCTCTATAGTTACCAAACAGTTCAGTGTTGACAGAGTTAGAATAATATTCTCTCTAGATGTTACTTCTGAACTGAGAATTGCATCCATTCACTTCCAAAAAGCTTATCTCTCAGAAAACTGACAGAATGGGCTACCTTATCAAAGAATATTAATAATTTCCTTGCATATGAAAGTCAGAGCATAACTTGTGAGCAACAATTCTCTCTTTATACTATGTGTCTCATGTTATGAACTCAGATGGTTTAAACTTTTTAGCAAGTGCATTTGCCCACCCAAGCCACCTCATCATTCCAAATTAACGACCATTTATAAGACAATTTTAAGAAAAAAATTACATTTACAATATCACTTAACCTCACAATATTTTCACAGTAGATAATAAATGATTGAGAAAGGTTGGGATTAGGTTGTCTAACTTAATGTAGCCTTCAGAAAATTATGGAGAATCATGAATAGGTGATTTAATTAGTGCATTATTTAAAGATTTAAAAAAAAATCTTATCATCAAAACTGACAAGTGCTGTGGGTTTATCATAATGATAAACTATACTACAAAGTTTTAAGTCCTTTGACCACAGATAAACTTGTATAATTACATGAATATGTGACTTATAAATACTGCCACCAATGAAATTCTAGTTTATGAAATTCCTTTGATTTAGTTGATGACTTCACCTCTGTGAAATACTTTTAAGTCTTTCTAAAATACTTCTAAATCTAACATTCCCCTACTCTTTTTTTTCTGTTTTTACTTATAATGTTTATTTATTTATTTATTTATTATGAATAAAGAAGTCACACTTTCTATCCTTGTATATCCTTATTCAAGGTTCCTTCCCCCTCCCACCACATCAGGTCATTCTCTCTTCTCCACAACTCCCCATCCCCTCTCTGAGCAGGCAGCAGGCAGTCCCAAGGTCCTGCTGTCCCAATATTGCTTAGATCAGCCTCCACTCCTGGAATATCCAGTTTTCTCCCTGCAACCTCAAGACTGAGTCAGGTGTTCCTCTAGGGGGAGTGGGAACCCAGGAGTCAGTCCAAGGTGTTTCTGATCCCAAGCTGTTCAGTGGTTGTGGATTGCAGCTTGGGCATGCTTTGATTTTTTCTTGTTTGTTGGTTGGTTTGTTTAGAGTCCACTAATGAGTGAGTACATCCCCTACTTATCTTTCTGGGTTTGTGATAACTCGCTCAGGAGGCTATTCTCCGAATCTATCCATTTGCCTGCAAATTTTAGGATATCATTTTTTTCTTACTGCTGAGTAGTTCTCCATTGTGTAGATGTACCACAGTTTGTTAATCCATTCTTCAGTTGAGGGGCATCTAAGTTATTTCTAGGTTCTTGCTATTACAAATAATGCTGCTATGAACATAGTTGAGCTAATGCCTTTGAAGTGTGACTATGCATCTTTAGGATATACACCCAGAAGTGGTATTGCTGGGTCCTTGGGGAGATTGATTCTCAATTTTGTGAGAAACCACCATACTGCATTCCAATGTGTCTGAACAAGCTTACACTCCCACCAACAATGGAGGAGTGTTCCCCTTGGTCCGCATCCTCTCCAGCATAGGCTGTCCTCTGTGTCTTTTATCTTAGCCAATCTAACAGGTGTTAGGTGGTATCTGAAAGTTGTTTTGATTTACATTTCTCTGATGGCTAAAGATGATGAGCACTTTTTCAGGTGCCTTTCAGCCATTCGTAATTCTTCTGCTGAGAATTCTCTTTTTAGATCTTAGAACCCCACTTTTTGATTGGGTTATTCAAAGTTTGGGGCTCTAGATTCTTGAGTTCTTTATATATCTTAGAGATCAGTCCTCTATCACTTGTAGGATTGGTGAAAATCTTTTCCCATTCTGTAGGTTGTCATTTTGTCCTATTACCACAACTGACCAGGAGCCACCTAATCGTGAACGACTGAAGCCATGGGCAGATGCCATTCCCCTACTCCTATGGATTACAAAATCTTCCTGTTTAGCTATTAAATGCAAAAATTCCTATGTACTTCTTTCTTTCAAACAATCTTGCATATGGTATTTATGAAACACACAATAAAGGCAGGGAAAATGCCAAACAGGTTATTTTACCTCTTTCAACCACAGTGTGATGGTTGGAGCTTACCATTCTTCACTACAAGGGAAACTTTTCTTTAAAATCATGGAACCACCTTTCTTCTTGAAGTGAAGGAAACAACCCTGCTGGTACTATATCTTTGAAGGGGATTGGGACACATATGAAAGGTCTAGGCCTGTCCAAATAGCTTTCTTGATTATGTTTTGTCTTCTTTTCTGCCTTATTTCAATGTTTTCTATCCTTAAAAGGAGATATAGTATTCTAGTCATGTGACTTATTCTCCAACATTTTTTAGACAAATTTGCATTATACTCTTGCTTACTTTCATACCTAACATCTATTTATTGGCATGACCTAAAAGTAAGATAGTAGGAGTCTCATACTAATATCCTGATATTTTTGAGCATTGTATGTGTTATGGACAATGTTTCATGTTCAAGATACTTTGTATAGTCTACTGTTGTATAGCTATTTCCCCTTGACTGAAAGCTAACTCTAGTGACTAGCATTCACAATTCTAGAAGGTACACTGAATGTTATTATAAGAGAAAAGTGATCACTAATATTGCTCAGTTACAAACTCTGTGACTTCCAATAGTGACTTGTCCATAGGATATACTGGCGCAATAGTGACATAAATTCAAATGTTGTGGCAGTAACCAGCCACTTTTTAAAATTCCCAATCCATAAAATAAAACTCATAATTGAGATAGGTCATAGACCCTAATGGAAAACCTACTGCTATTAATGTACTACAGGAAAATAACAATAAAATGGCTCTTATTGACATACTGATATGTCACAGATCAGTGCCTTATCCAGTCCTCTTTGGAAAAGCTTCTTCTTACAGTAGATAGGAGTTAACTCAGAAACCTGCAACAAGAGAATGTTCAAAAGGTGAGATACTTTGGAGTACTCAGTCCTATTTGGGATGCCTTAAGTCTCAGGGATAAATATAGAAAAGGAGGCACAAAGATTGTTAAGAGTCAAAGCTGATGTCTTTCAGACAAAGCACACATAAGAACTACACAAACTCAAAGCAGACAAAATTTCAGTGCTGAGAAGAAAAAAATAGACATAAAGGTCCATTTCTAACTGAGTACCTATTGGCAATAGATACCTTCCAAAAAAGGGAAACTTAGTTTACTTAAGTGGAGTGTCACTGGGTATACCAACTACCCTCCAAGGCAGGACACATGCCCAGGAGTATTTGGCCAACAACAACAACAAAAATGTGTTCCATGCTTTCTTGTCAGATTTTTGTGGTTGCTTATTTTGTTGTTGCTGTTTTGTTTTGAGGGGAGTACATTTTGTGTTACTGGATTTTTGGCTTGTTTTGATTCTAGTTTTTGTTTTGTTTGAGGAAGCATCAAATTTGACCAGTTAGGGAAGTAGGGAGGATCTCGGAGGACTTGGGGGAGGGAAAATAAGATCAAAATATATTACATAAAATTTTGAAATAAAGGGAGGTTTTACATTAGTTAAAATAGATTAAAATATGGATAAATAAAATTTGAAGAGATGAATATTATACTATAATATGATGATGCTTTTGAAGTACTTAGAAAGTACCTAACCCAAATGTGTAGCCAAGACAAATTATTGAAAGAACAGCATTACATGTAAAGTTGTTCTATCTAAACGTCTACCTATAGACTACACAAAAGTGGGATAACTAATAAGGAATGGAGGTAGAATAGGCCATGTGTGGCACACCTTTAAACTTAAAAAATAATAGTCTTCTTTCTTCTCAAAAGTATTCAGTTTTCAGTTTAGTCTGGTATGTCCATTTGAGGTCGGTACAATTCCCTCATTCCAATATTAGGACTGAGTTAGGGGTTTCTTTGTAGGGAATGGCTCCAAGGTGCCAGTTCATGCACAGAAACATAATCTGATCCTACTGCATGAGGTTCCACATACTGCCCATGCCATTCAACATTCATCTACCTTAGAAAGGTTTAGTTCCTTTTCCTGACGGTTCCCCAGTGGCTGTTTTTGATTCAGTGAGCTCCTCAGAGCTCCAGCCAGTCATCTCTGTGGGTCTCCTCCTTATGATCCCCATCCCTTTGCTCATACATACTCTCCCCTCTTTCTCTTTAGTTCGACCTTGTGCTTAGCAGTGTATCTCTGCTTCCACCTCTATTTATTGCTGGATGAAGGTTCTATAATGACACTTATGGTAGTCATTCATTTGATTATAGGGAAAGTCCTGTTTAGACACCCCCTCCACTATTGGTTGGAGGCCTAGCCAGGGACATCTTGTGAGTTCTTGGAGGTTTCCCTAGTATCTGGCCTTTTTCCAACTCCACATTGGCTTCCTCTATCAAGATATTCATCTCTTTTTTCACCCTCTTTGTTGCTTCTCTCACTCAGCCATCTTCTTCTCTCATGCTTGCCCTCCTTGAGAAAAGGATGGGGGGATGGGGTGGGG
This sequence comes from Sigmodon hispidus, assembly GCA_004025045.1. NCBI lineage: Eukaryota > Metazoa > Chordata > Mammalia > Rodentia > Cricetidae > Sigmodon > Sigmodon hispidus. The sequence continues at coordinate 21,401 of PVIH01015764.1, forward strand.
GAGGTTGAGGGAGGACTGGGAGGGATTGGAAAAGGGATGGTGGGCAGGAGTTACTTGGGGAAAAATCATTTTTAAAAGAGAAAAAAAGAAGAAGAAAAATCAAATTTTCTTCCAATATCCATTATACCTATAAGCCATTCTTCTATGGCTCAAGAGAGGCCAGTGGTAGTCCTAGAACCATTAATGGCCCTTAATATTTAAGTAGATTTCTTCAACAATAGCACTACTGATATTGGATACTCCTTTGGGGTAAGCATGATAAAAGTCATAGGGAGTCTTTCCTTACATTGCAAACCATTAGCAGTATCTTTAACCATTATCTCATACGTGACATTAGTACATTACGCAAAAAAGCACAATTTAGACAACCCAGATTACCTCAGACATTGTCAAATGTCTGCTGAAATGGAGCAGTTATTTTCCTCAACAACTACAGATCTAAAAACGATTAAAATAAATCTAGATGAAAGACATAAAATACATTTCTGGCTTCTAGTTTTGTAAATTATTGTGAATAAAAATTATATCTGCAATTGCCATAGTCTTTGTTTCAGTCTAAAATGCACAGTAACCAACAGTGATAAAAGGAAGGTAGAGGCGCGTGAAGCATCCTTGGCCGGGCTCCTGTGCCGGGTCGTGCCGTTCTGGGCGCGAGCGTGGGCGGACCGCTGCAGGTGACCTGGGCGCAGGGAGGGCCGCCGCGGCCGTGTGGAGATGAGGAAATCATCGAGACACAGATTTATTTGAACAAGATAATATCTTATTGGTAGAACCAGGATACACAGTTGGACGGTTTTACTTCAGAAACTATACTTAACTACTACACTGTACAGATTCTTCAATAAACTCCAAAAGATGAGTCGTGGGCATCCAGAAAATAGTAATTTCCTGAATAATAATAACCAAATGGTATTGGATATGATTCTTTATCCATTAATTGGAATCCCTCAGACCATCAACTGGGAAACTGTGGCAAGGCTTGTGCCTGGATTAACACCCAAAGAGTGTGCAAAGAGGTTTGATGAACTAAAAAGCAGCGGGAGCTCACCTGTTGACAACCAGTGTAACCCCTTAATGGCAGCTGGGGACGGTCCCGTTGAGTCCTTAGCCACTTACATTAAATCTTCCCTTCTGGAAAGACAAGGAGATTTTCAAGAGACTCCAGTTGATCAAGATACAGTTTCCAAAGCAGCCATTCTTTACTCCAGTTAACAGAAATTCAAGTGGCACAGTGACTGGTTGAAGAGGTGTTTTCTGGAGTTACATTTGGAAGTCACTGGCTTAGAAGTCCCCAGAATGAGTTACTTTCATGTCAGCAGCAGTCAGAATATTGAAATAGAAATGTACTTCCGGAAGAAGAGACTGTGCTGTGCTTCTGAACACTTGGCTTAGTTTGGAATACCACATCTTTTGAGAATGTTCTCTGTACATTAGCAGTTTGTGATTCACTTCTGTACTGCCTTTAAAATATTAATGTTAAGATGGAATGTCACCTGACATATGCCATCCTTAACTGGCCTTGGAAATCATGTGTTTACCATGTTGCCATTCCATAAGTGAAAACCCATTCTCCACTAGCAATGCTAACCCACCCCCCCCCCTTTTTTTGTATGTGTCTGTTTCTGTATTTAAGGAAGACATAGTATAGCTTCCACAAGGAATTGTTCTTCAGAAAGTGAAAATTGTACTACTCGTAATGCTGGAGAAAAGACTGAAGAATCTGAAGGGTAGGAGGCTGGTTGTTTGCTAGATAAGATTTAATATTACTATTACCTTTAACCATAAAAGTATGTGATTGGTGGTTATGTTTATCAGTTACTGTACTCTAGGAATTTTACATTACACAATTGCTGAAACACTGGGTCAGATTCATCTGTGTTGAACAACAGCAAAAAAATAACTTAATAGCTAAACATATTACTTGCTTGTGTTATTTATAAGTTGTAGAGGTTTTTCATCTTTAAAAAATAATTTGCATATTTTTAAAAATTAGAGCATCTACTAACATAATTTGGAAAGTAAATTTCAATGCCCAAAGAAAAACCTCTAAGTAACTAGTTTTTAACTTTATTAATAAGATTAGATACTTACTTTAGACCTATTCAATGTAGTTTCTTTTTTTTATTTCTTTTTTTTCTTCTTTATTTTGTATTTGTCAAAAAAATACAGTAAAAAGAATTTAAAATGCGGAAGAGTTAACAATAACTATACAGAGGATAAGAATCATAAGCATGGCTTATCAAGGGTGGAAATACAAGTAAGATTGCTACACATATATTTTCTTTGTGTTCAGCTTTCCCTCTGATTTTTTTTCCATCCCTGTATTTCCTTGTTCAAGGTCTCTTCCCCCTTCAATGTAGTTTCTTTACAGATATTTAAAAAATCAGAATGTATTTCAATATGCTCCAAGTTTTGATACTTTGTTTTGCTCTGTGTACTTCCTACACAATAAATTGCATGCATAGTAAAAAAAAAAAAAAAAAAAAAAAAAAAAAAAAAAAAAAAAAAAAAAAAAAAAAAAAAAAAAAAAAAAAAAAAAAAAAAAAAAAAAAAAAGGAAGGTAGAAAGTACTTCATTTCAGTCCTTGATTTTGTTGTTTATTATTGCTAATTCTATTTGGTGCTTTTTAAATGCTAGGCAAAGACCACAATACTAAATTACATCTGTATCTACTATTTATTATTGACAATAACTATTACTATGATTCCCAGGAGGACCTTGACCTTGAATATGCACCTTTATGTTCTGCTCCTTGATTGTCTTGAAAAAATAAATTCTTTGTTGTGGGCAGCATTCTGAATGTCCTCATCTATTGACTAATATATCAGTGACCTAAGATAATTTTCAATGATGTTCTAAAAATTACACTTACTAATTTAACTGGTAAAAGAGAAAGCAGGCCTGTGCATAATCCTGAATTTTAGAATATAGATGACAACTGGGAACTTAATTTAAACATGGCTATACTACATAAACTAAAATTATGACACAACTAAGTATGGATTAATTAGAGAAAAAAATATTGTGTGGCCTTATAAATAGTCACTGGATAACAATTCAAACAAATTTGGCTTGGGCCTTTTAATGCCTAATTGAGTGTGATTAGGTATTAAACACAGGCAGAGATAGCAAACTGAAGCAGAGATCCATGCTAATGGGACATTGCAAGGACAAACAGAAAATGGGCATGAAGAGATAAAACACCACTTTCTTTGTGTGTGTTTTCCAGAATTCAGAGGCAAAAATCAAGTCTTCACTTTCTGGTCATTTTGTCACCTTATCCACAGTATTGCTCCTCGTTTGAGGGGCACATCTGTAATAAATGTCCAAAGCAGCTGTAGCAATAATCCTTTACTCTTGAGAAAAGAAACTTTTGCTTATAGCATTTGACTTCTTCCTTACAGTCCTATGTAACAGAGACTTTCACATAGGTAAAGTGCTGCAATAGTGAATAGTAATTCCTACTTTGACAGGATTTAAAATAATTTAGAAGATAAACTTCTGGGCACGTCTATGAGAGATTTCATAAATTAGGTTAACTACAAGTGAGAACATCCATTCTAATGTGGTGATATATTTTATATTTAATAAAATCATCCTGGAATATCAGAGAACAGAATCACCCACAGTCAAGAATTGAGGGTCAGAGAATGGTAACTCATGCCTTTAATTGTGGTGGAAATGCTCTCTCACCATCTGACTCCCAAGAGGAACAGATATGTAAGAGGTACAGGTGAGCCACGGGCTGAGCCACATGGTGGGCAGATTAATGGAAATGGGTTAAATTAAGATAAAAGAGCTAGCTAATAACGTGCTTAAGACACGGGCCAAAGAGTACAAAATATATAAGTGTCTGATTCATTTCTTTGGGGGACAAAAGCCGCCACAGGCCAGGTTCCAAACCTCCGTCACGGGCCAGGTTCAAAATCCCAGACCCAAATAGGCCGGGAAAACTTCTTACAACATTTAATCCCCATGAGAATGACTGAGCGGTGACCTATATCTTTTATCCCATAACTCAGGAGAGAGAGAGATCTTTCTGTGTTTCTATGAGTTCAAGACATAATAACCAAGGAGTAGTAGGTCACACTTTTAATCCAAACTCTAGGATTTTGATGCAGAGTTGAATCTGGAAGTGAAACAAATAGCAAAGAAGACATTTAAGGTAGTCATAGGCAGACATTGTGGTGTTCTGTAGAAGTGACCAGCCAGGCTGAGGACTCTTGAAGACAGCTTTTCCCCTAAGAAGTTGGTTGGGGGAGAGTTGACTGTGGTCTGTTTCTTCTCTGTGATATTCCAGCTTTTCCCCAATATCTGGCTCTGACTTTACATTAATTACTAATTAGAATTTGTGTTTCATCCTAAGACTGAGCTGCACCACTTCACACGCTAAGGTCTAAGACTGCATAGAAATTAGAGCAAGCTGAGAATCATCATCATTCATTACTCTCTACTTTCTGACTACATTTGTAATGTGACCAACTTCCTCATTCTCCTGATGCCTTGCTTTCCCTGTGATCATGTACTGTATCCCCTTCAACAGTGAGCAAAAGTGAATCCCTCCTTTTTTCCTTTGGTTTACATTTATAAGCATTACAACAATGCCCAGAAACACCTCTTTCCTAGCCCCAGATGACCTCCATTCTATTCTTTGCTACTGTGAGTTCTACTTTTTTAGATTCCACATTTAAAAAAATGAGTTTTGTTGTAGCTTTTTTTCCACTTGGCTTCTTCCACACACATATCAACAGTTTTCACAAATACTTTCCCAAATAGAAGAATTCTTCCTTCTCAACCCTGAATATTTCATTGTGCACATATGGCACATTTTCTTTGTCCATTCATCCATTAATAATCATCTACTTTCTCATTTCTTAGTTATTTTGAATAGTATTGCAATAAACATAAGTGTTCAGGTACTTCTTTCATGTCCTTACTTAAAGTCATTTGGATATAATACAGAGGGAAGGTTAATGAGTCATATGTTAAATCTACATTTAGTGTTTTGAGAAATCTCCATAATGTTCACCATAATAATGAAACTAATTTATATCCACATTAACAATATACAAGAACTCTTTCCCCATATCCTTGGTCACATTTATTTTCATCTTGGTAATTCTTACAAGTATGATGTGATATTTCCTCAGAGTGTTTACTTTCATGCTCTTGAGGATAAATGATGCAGAGAATCACTTTATTTATTGGCCAATTTTATGTTTCTATTTAAAAATATCTATTTAGGTTATTGGCTCATTTTAAAATGGTTGTTTTCTTATCTGATGAACTCTCATATATATTTTAGACATCAGCCTCTTTTCAGATATGCATTAAAGAAGCCTTTCAATTTGTAAATTGTCTTTTAATCTTTTTCTTTACCTGACAGAGGCTTTCTGAGTTTGAATAACCTCATTAATTTTGTTTTTGTTGCCTGTGTTCTAAAGCTCATTACAAAATGTCACATCAAAAACAAATGTCATAGAATATCTCCCTCTAAGTTTTCTCTTAATAGTTTCATGTATTAAAGTATTCCATTTAAACCTGATTCCCTTAGAATTAACTTTGCATCCATGGTGAAATAAAGGACTAGTTTCAATCTTCTTTCTGTAGCTGTCGAGTTCACCAACACCATGTGCTTGAGAAAATTATCTCCCTATTGTGTGTTCTGAATAGCTTTGTTGAAAAATCAAAGCACAATAAGTTTTATATTTACTGAATTTTACAAAGACTTTTACTATTAATGTGAAGAATATCATGAGAATTTTTTAAAAGTTTGCACTGAATCTCTAGATTGCTTTTGGTAGAATGATAATTTTCACAGTATTGTTCAACCAACTCATAGGCTTGAGAGCTCTTTTTTCTTCTATATCTTCCTTAATACTTTTCGTCAAAGATTTAAAGTTTTCACTGTAGGCCTAGGTAATTTTTGAAATTATTTTGAATAGATGTTTCTGGGATCTCTTTCTCAGCCTGCTTGTCCTTGATATGTATAAAGACTACTGATTTTTTTATGAATTGATTCTGTACTCTATCACTTTGATAAAACTATAAGTCATTTATAATTATCTGGTGTCATTTTTTATATCCTTTGTGCATATCTCTGTAAACTGGGATAAGTTGACTTTTTTTCTTTATATTTACTTTCCTTTTTCCTGTCTTCCTCTTATTTCTCAAGCTATCTAGAAAAGGAGAAGGAATAGTAGATAGACTGTCTCATTTCTAGTTTTACTGAAGTTTCTTCAAGTTTGTCTTCATTTAAGATGATGTTGTATGTAGATTTGTTATCATTAGTACTTATTATGTGGTGGTATAGGTCATGTATCATGACAACCAGCTAGATTATTTCAAAAGTTATTTTTGCATCTATTGAGAAAATCATGTGCTTTTTGTTCAATTACATTTTATGTGATTTATTTTATTAATTGAATTGTGTGTGCTTAACCACCTCTGAACCTCAAAGATAAAGCCAACTTCACATTAATAGATGATCCTTTTATATATGTGTGTGTGTGTGTGTGTGTGTGTGTGTGTGTGTGTGTGTGTGTGTGTATACAGGTTGATATTCAATTCACAATTGTTTTATTGAGAAATTTCACATCTATGTGTAATTAAATGTTTCTCTGTCTGCCCTGGCCAGTCCCAAAGCCACTTAGTCCCAAATAATCACGCAGAGCCTTATATTAATTATAAACTGTTTGTCCTATGGCTAAGGCTTATTGCTTGCTAACTCTTCTTCTTAAGCTAGCACATGATTCTTACTCATGGATAGTTATGTGGCTTGATACCCTTTTCTCAGTGCAGCATTCTCATCATACTTCTTCTGCATCTTGCTGGCATCAACATCTGTTCTTCCTCTTCCAAGAGATCTTCTTGTCTGGTAGCCCCATCTATACTTCCTGTTTTCTAGCCAATCAGCATTTTATCAAACTAATATTAACAGTGACAAATATTTACAATGTAAAAATTCATAGTCCCACAGCATCTATGTTCATCATGGATAATGCCTTGTAACTTTTTGTTGTTTCTTTTACATATCTGCTTTTGGTGTTAGGGGGCGAGTGACAGAATTAGGATGGAGTGAGGAGGCTCATTCATTCCAGCAAGTCAGGAAAGGAAGCCTGGATGAAGTTGCAATTTAACTGAGAGCTGAAGGTTGAGTTTTCTTTTTTTTTCCTTTTTCTTTTTTTCCAAGGGTTGGCAACTGTCCACTGACATGCGCAATATGTGGAACCTTAAGGGGAGGGTTCAGACTTTGTTTCTGTGCACCTTGGACTGGCACCTTGGAGCCCAATCCTTCCAGAGGAACACCTAATCCAGTCTGGAAATTAGGATGAGGAAATCGAACTTGCCTGGAGTGGATGCTGAGCTAATTCACCTTGGGACCTCTTACCCTTTCTGGGGAGGGTATTGGAAGGTGGGGAGGAAGAAGGCTGAAGACTGACTAGGAGGGGTCAGGAGGGGGAAGGGAGTTGGAACAAAGGGAAAAATGGATAAAAAATGGATAAAAAATGAAATTTTATTATATATATACATATATATTAAAGTCCGAAGCTCGGTATTCTATCACTATCACTCTTATGGTTGAATTCAAGATTTTTCTACCAAGCACAAGAGTGGCAAACTCATGGCTTCTTCCCCTGGGAGTCTCTCAAACATCTTTGGGGATGTGTAGAAGTTTAGCAATGCCATGGCTCCGTTGTGAATACTCTGAAGGTGGACATGTATGTCCAGCTCTCACTCCAGACTCATAGAAGCAAGTAGAGCTGTGAGTTGTGGTCTTCTTTTTTCACTGTGGTTGTTTAGATGAAGTGAAAAAAAATCATCTACTTCTTTTAGATTATCAAACTGAGAAGAGTGTACGTTTTTAAAATATTTCCTCACATATCTATAAATTTTTGTTGTCTGGTGCAGTATTTCCCACTTTGCTTTTGATTCTTTTCACTTGCTTCTGATCTTTCTTCCTTTGGAGAGTCTGTTGACATTATCTTCCCAAATAACCAGTTCTTGGCCCAGCTGATTGTACTGTTTTCATTTGGATTATTTCATCTCTAGTTTTTATTATTTCTTCTAATTACTGGTTTTGAGTTTGGTTTATTTCCTTGCTTTTTTCAAATTTTTTAGTTGCATCACTAAGTCATTTGTTTGTTGTCTTTTTTTTTTTTTATTTTTACTGTTGGCACTTAGAACTATAAATTTCCCCCTTAGGATTGCATTTACTATATCCCAGAGGTTATGTTGTTTTCATATTTATTTAGTTCCAGAATGCTTTTTTTTCTTAATTTCTTTTGAGAGGGGTTGAATTTTTTTTATTATGAATAAAGTCTCATTTTCTATCTGTGTATATCCTTATTCAAGGTCCCTTCTCCCTCCCACCTTTTCCAGTCACTCTCTCTTCTCCACATCTCCCAATCTCCTCCCTAGCAAGGGCAGGAGGTCCCAAGGTCCCAATATTGCTCAATTCAGCATCCACTCATGGCAGATTCAGTTTCCTCACCCCAACATCAAGACTGAGTCAGGTGTTCCTCTAGAGGGAGTGGGAACCTTAATTTCTTTTTAAAAATTTATTTAGTTGATTATTTAATCTTCACTACTTTATGTAATTTTTAGAGTTCCAAAGATGTCATTTCTTTTGCTGTTGCTTTTAAACATTGTGGTCAGGTGGGATATACATTGTTTTTAATTTTTCTGAATTTGTTATAAGTTGATTTGTACCACACATGGCATGTGGTTTATTTATATAAACTTCCATGAATTCCCAAATAGAATGAATATCATTGGTGTTTAGGTGAAATATTCTGTATGTATGTATTAGATCTACTTGATGTATGATGTAATTTAATTCCTATGGTTCTGTTAAATTTTTGAGCAGATGATCTGTCTATTGGAGAACACATGGTATTGTAATCACTTACTGAATTGAGTTTAATCTGTGTCTTCACATTGAGTAGTATACTTTCTATAGTATTGGTTGTGACAGAGTGTGGCGTATCAATGTTTAGAACTTTAATATCTTTTAGAATTTTTTTCATCACAGTAAAATATTATATTTTGTCTTCTGATTAGCTTTAATTTGAAGTCTATTCTGCCATACCAGTGCAAGGTTTTCTTTCTCTTACAACTATGACAGGTAATTTTTTTGGCTAAACTAGTATTTGTTGGCATTTCTGGTCTTTTAAAACTGAATATTTTGCTGTGGGTTTTTTGGTTTTTTACAGTTTCCATTGAGAAGTCAGCTCTTATTCTGGTGGGTCTTTCAATATCTGTTGTTTTTTCATTTTCATACATATGTTAACTGTATTATGGCTTGGGAAGTTTCTTTTATGGTTCTGTTTATTTAGTGTTGTCTGCGCATCTTTTATCTGCATGTATATATGCTTCATTTAATTTGGGAATGTTTTATGATCCAGCTAAAGATTTTTTATGCCACTGAAATATATCATTCTCTATTATTTATACTTACAATTTAAAATTTTGTCTTTTTGCCCCAAAGTTTCTTACATAGTCCTCTCAAGTGTTTTTTTTTTTTTTTTTTTTTTTTTAATTTGCTGTGTTCTTTGGTTGAGGGGCCTAATTCTTCTGCTTGAACTTCACATCTTCATATTTCATCTTTTACTTGATCTATTCTACTGGTAGAAATTTCCTCTAGCTTTTCTAATGAGTTTATTGAGATTTTTCCATTCTATATTAATCTCAGTTAAGTTCTCCTTGATATTTCTATGCCTTTACTGATTTCAGTTTTTAAATTCTAAATTGTCTTCTATTTCATTAACATGTAAATTTATGTTTCTTATGTTTCAGTTAGAAGCATATTTCTGTTCCCTTTAATTCTATTACAATGATTAATGTCTTCTTTAAACCTTCTAAAATTTCCTATAGCATTTATGATCACTCTTTTAAATTCTATGTCCTGAACTTCACCCAGGTAACTCTCACTGGAGAACATCTCTGTTAATACTTTCAAAGCCTTTTGGTGGGTAGACATATTATATTTGTCTTTCATATTATTTGTAATTTTGCAATATGACTGGGGCATATGTAATTCTTTCATTAAAGTATTTGATATGAGATTGAAGACTGTCTCTGTTGATTGAAAGTTTGGTTCTACTTTTCTTGTTTCCCAATGTAAATTAATCTCAGAACAAGTACAAAGAGTTGGTGGTGTTAATTTTTTGAGTGATGGGACATCAGTTAATTTAATTAAGGGTAACAAAGAAAGGGAGAAGATGTGACTCCAGTTTTGGTCATCCTGAGCTGGTGTGAAAGCTGGACTACTTCAGAATGTGAGAAGTGCTGATCTGAGGAAATCATAAGGTTTAGTTGAATCATGAGTTGTGCAGCCCCAGCTAAGGCTGGGAGTATAAAGAAGGAACATATGGGTAAGAATACTGTCCCTAATCTTCTTACAATGAAATTTGAAGATGAATGAAATTGACTATATTATAATGTCAAAAGGCAAAGGCTATAAAATTTGGTCATCATCTCTTTGCTATGTTTGCCTTTTTAATTGATGTTTGTTATAGTGGTTTATTGTTTTAAGTCTTTTTTTAAGTCTAATTTGTCAGTTTCATTTTATGTTTTAAAATTTTAAAAGTAATACAATCATTGTTGTTTTTGCTATTTATATTTAGGTGTCTACTAAAATAGAAAGGTGGTATGTTCTACTCAATATCCAAAAGCATGGCAAGAAAGAATTCTATAAAGCTTTGGTTGGTTACATTGAAGAGGAATACATCAGAAGAAATTATTAATAGTGTCTGATGCTCACATGTATGAACCTATTTTTAAAGATATCAGTCTTCCATCAGTGAACAAGCAATTGCCATAAGTAATGTTTCTCAGTCCCTACACAAAACAACAGAAGCATCACACTACTATTGTTTTATTTATTTATTTATTTATTTATTTATTTATTTATTTATTTATTTATTTATTTTTGCACTGAGTATCACAAAAGTTTATTTAGCAAAAAGGGTTTCATATGAAAATGTACATGACCCCAGTCAACAGTCCTTTGGGGAGGGATGTGAACTCCTCCTCTGCTGAACAGCCATTGGTTAGACTCTTTCCAAGGCTTCTAACATAATGATGCTGTTTCCCCGTATGACCACCATGCCGATGTTATTTTGTTGCCCACTTGTTGCCATCTCCACACACTCATCAGTCACAAGATTCATAAAGGGATCAAAGTCCCGTAGTATTCCTGTAGTATTCCTTGTACATGTCTGCCACCATTTAACTTCAACGATAACTTCTTGTCCATAAATTTCTTCAGTTCGGGCGGGTGGGCCTTGCTCATGGCGACTCTTCAGAGGGCTCGGTGGGAAGGAGCGGGCGGTCACACAAACGCACGCGCGGCAGGCCGGGCACTGATAAACCAAAGGCTTTGTGAAGTATCTGTTATATCTTTATATCTGTGAACAACTTTAAAAATAGTTTTAAGACACTGCTTTCAGAAATCTGTTCAAAATATAGTCCATTTGCTACAGGCACATTTAATCTAAAATATCCCTGAACTTACAAGTTAACATTTCTAAAAATCACATTGTACTTAAAGTAAATTATAGTTAGTTATATTATAGTTGATCAACTTCACTTATTAGTTTTAAATGTTCACCTATAAGGCTCAAGTGTTGAACTACAGGACTAAAGAACCTAAAGAGCTTCTTAATTATAATCATTTAAACATAATTAAAAGTTGTTGTATTATAAGTCAATAGAGAAATCACTTCTAGGAGGCCAGTACCTTTTCTATTAGTCTACTGGGGCCCATGAAAGTTATTTATGAAACAATCTAATCTATACAGCAGCATAAAATACTTTACATTTGTACATTCAATGTCCTATTACCTACACAATGATAAGGTCTTTATCATTATTTGTGAGCAAATAGCCATTCTGATGTAAAAACATTAAAATTATTAAAAATAAATATACAGTCTTTTCACTTCTTCCTGTTCCTCCACCACCTCTAAGGGGAAAATAAAATCTCACATCATTGGAAAGTAATTCTATTTAAAGTAGTTGATCCTAAGGACATAATACAAAGGAAAGATCTGTACTTCAAAAGCCTCCCTTAAGGGAAAATTGGAAACAACCTAAATGTCCAGCAATGTGAGAAGAGTTAATTAAACTATTTTCCACTTAAGAAAATTTTAAGCATGGTCTGAGCATTTTATTTGACAATGATAATAAATCATAGTATATAATGGGCACTCAAAATATATCTGTTGAGGACATGAATGATTTACCCATTATCTTCATAACTTAAATATTGTGTAATCAAATATCAAACATAATTCTAAAGCAAACTACAGATTTTAGGATAAAATCATGATAGCATATCCCAAATTTTGATGAAATTGAATATATTAACTATTCCTATAGGAAAAATACCAACTATAAATATACATTTCAAAAATATATATTTGTTTATCTATTTTTTGCACTTTTTTCTATGAAAGAAATCAAGCTCCAGGTGGAAACATGATTGAGCATACTTAGTGCCTCCAACACCATATTAGTAAGCATAAAAGTCAACTTACTTGCTTTTTCACTCCAAATTCTCAGTACTGACCACCCTATTCCCCTAACCCTACCTCTGCAAGTCTGCTGTTTCTCACAGTTCTGAAAAGAAGAAGAAAAAGAAGAAGAAGAAGAAGAAGAAGAAGAAGAAGAAGAAGAAGAAGAAGAAGAAGATTGAGTCATATTGACTATTAAGTGCAGGGGCTCTGACTAAAAATGGCATAATATACATGATATGGCTATGACTCTCCAAAAGCATAAAAATGTAATTATTTGTCTAATTCATAACAAAACGCATTTAATTTCTGAAAACAATAGTTTGTGAAGTCAACATAATGTTTTTAAAGTGAAGATATGCTACACAATTAACAGTAAACAAAGTCTAAGTTATGAAAAAATTAGGAAAATACAGAAGAATAAGGTAAAATAAGGACAAATAGCTTCCCCTATGTCCCAAGGAATCTGGAAAAAAATACTGTGACTTCAGAATGAGGTAAGAAATGTGAAATTGTTAGAGAGAATTGTAGTACATTTTAGATGTAAAACACTAACTAGATAAAATTAGGAAAATTAAATTGCACATGCAGAGGAACAAAGACTCCACTCACACAGATATGTCCATTAATGTTAATACACACTGAGACAAACATGAACAGACATGCATGCACATACAAACAGATATACATAACAATGCATCAACATACAACACACACATACACAGCACCTACCCACTTACCCCCCACATATACACATAACCACATAGGGTCTATAAACTTAAAAGGATCAAGGATCAGAAAAAAAAAAGGAAAAAGGGAAAAAAGGAAGGAAGGAAGAAAGAAGAAAGAAAGAAGAAACCAACCAAACAAAATTGAAAATGTCCTCCACCTGTAGAGGGAGTGTAGATGTCCTCCACTATTGCTGTGCCTGGATCTGTCTCCTCTTTTGTGTTCAGTAGCATTTGTTTTATGTAATTTGTTGATTTTTGTATCATTATAATCTATTGTTAGTCTTCTTTTGTGGATAGTGTTAAGAGTGAGTTAAGAGTGAAAAAAAAAAAAGAAAAAATCTTGGTGATAAAGCCACTGGAATATAAGTCAATGCTTTGAAACTACCCTGAGCTTCTTCTCAGTGGTCACTAGGGAAAAAGATCTCAAAAATGCTTCAGTCAAACTGTTCCACTGGAAATCTTAGAAAAGTTATATAACCATGTGTTTTTAAACTTCAAAGCCCTTCACTAAGATCATGACAACCAGAGAATTACATAATCACCTGAACACTTCAGAGACTTGACAAAAACTGAGAGTCAATAAACCAAACATTCTTAATGTTAGACCCAAGGTACTACAATGAAGGAAGGAAGGAAGGCTGAGCCCTGATAATATGAAAATATCCAATTGCAAATATAATAATGAGTAGGAAGTCTGGGGAAATGATTCCCTGGACTCGAACACTCAGTGCTCTTCTAGAGGTTCTGGATTATATTTTTACCACCAATATGATGGTTCATGTTATCTGTACTTCCAGTTATTAGGAGTTCCATCTCATCTTCTGGCAACATACATACAGTCTAAACACTCAGACATATAAAATAAGGTATATTCTAAGACATTAAAATCAAAGTAGGAATGGAATGTTCCCAGGAATTAACAGAAATTAATTCTTTAGATGATATTTTCCAGCTTTTGGCATTAGGAATGTGTAGTCAGAAGTTTCTGGCCCAGGCTAACCATGAGATTTGGACCTTCAGACCCTCTATCCCACAGTCACTTAGTCTCAAATAATTGCACAAAATTTTATAAGTTGCTTGGTCTATGGCTCAGGCTTATTACTTGCTAATATTATACTTTAAGTTAACACATATTTTTATTTATGTTTGGCTATGTGTCTTGGAAACTTTTCTCAGAACAGCATTCTCATTCTGCTTCCTCTGCATCTCGATGTTATCTGTTGCTTCACTCTGCTGCTTCTCAGAATTCTCCTAGTCTGGTTGCCTTGTCTCTACTTCCTGTATAGCTACTTCACAATCAGCCTTTTATTAACCCAGTATTTATAGCACAAAAGCATAGTCCCACAGCAGGAATACCTTCAAAATTCTCACCTAGCTATTTGCTGCTATAAGCATTTTTCAGCATGATATTTGGTGCTACATTATTACCCTATGGCAGTGTATTTTTTGATATAGCATTGGGGTGTCAACAACATTGTTATTTCTGCCAGGTATTGCTTTGGAAATTCAGCTTTGTTTATGTGAATTTTAGAATTATTTCTATTTCTATGAATAATTTTAATAAATTATAGTACAAGTTTTATTAAATCTGCACATGCCTTTCAGTAGTCTAACAATTTTAACAATATTAATATGTCTGAATCATAAGCATGAGAGATGTATCCTTTATTGACTATGTTATTTCTTCATGTTTTCTATTGAGGAATTAATCCATTTTCTGTTATTGGTTTAGATGGCAGAGGATAGTGCTAGTATATGTGTATACATTTTTGAAGCAAGGGTTATTAGTAATTAAGAAATTACAAAATAAGAAATATTGAAACTGAAAAAGGAGAAGTAAATTAGGAATGAGAGGTACATAAGTAAGAGTTATAAATAGTAGGGAAAAAAATGCTTTCTGAGGAGACCATCATGAAATCTATTAAAATAGGATGAAACTTAAAGCAAAATAAAAATGGTGGAAAGGTAACGTTAATCAATCAATAAATAAGTTAGAATGATATGTTAGGTCATCAGTCGTCATTTCTTTTTTACTGGCAGGGATGCCTTCCTCCATCTCTACATTGTGCCTTGCAGCTGACTCTGCAGGTGAGAAGACAGCTGCCAGTTTCTACTTAAAATAAATGAGATCAGAATATCTTCCTGCTGTGTTTGAGTCCTCCTTCATATTAGTTTGCCAGTCTTTAGTTTCTTTCAATTTTAACATTTGTCTCTCCATTCATTCGCAGCAGCTAGACCCTTATTTCTGCTGTATTCGATGATCAAACTCCTAAACAGCTTTGTACTTTCTAAATCTTAGAGGGGAGTGTGGTGATGACATACCACAGAGCCAGGGTTGGGTTCCCTGTTGTTGTGTGCTCTCCTGCCAAAACATGGCATGCTTTTCTGCTCCCATCCACTCCTCTTGCTCCACCATAAGTGATTCCAGAAAACTGAGTCAAGTTCTTCTCATTCTCCTACACACAGAGCAGAGTCAACCACCTCTTGCTTAATTGGTGGAAGAGGAAGTTAGGATCTCCTGAGATTTGAAGATAAGTTGTGCTGAATGTTCAGCCTCTCCTCCTGGTGAAGTGATTGTCCACAGTGGTTCTCTTAGGTGAATCCCTATTCCTTGCTTCCTGAAAGAAAGCAGTCACAGTATGGGGCAATGTCCCTCTGAGCTTCCTGGCACTCTCCAGAGACCTGTGTCAAGTTCTGTAAAGTTTTCATCTGGATGTCTCCTTTCTCTCCTTATTTGTGGGCCTGCACAAGGAGGGGAGGGAGGATTGCCCCTTCTTTCCTACATTATCAGCTCTTCAAGTTGGAATCTATGATGTCCTTTAAAATTTTCAGTTTTCTGTATTATATTCATTTTTTACCATTTATTGATTACTGGGCCATCTCTTGCCTTTCCACAGTCCTAGCCTTACACTTGAGTAAGATGTTTTCTTCCTCCTCGTGGGTACATAGCAGTGCTGTTAGCCTCACTTGGCCATTATCATTTTTATTTTTTTAAAAAATAGTTACATGTTTTGTAGAAGCTTTATAAAAATATCAACCAAGTATCTCAGCAGATAATCTGTTGCCTGACATATTTTGAATTTGCCAAGCCAAAACTTCACAGAAAATAAACAAAACCTTACTTGATTAAACTACTTAAAAAAATACTGCCAATGCTTGAGCTCTACAATGCCAGTGCCTTGAAGCCCAATATATATCTCATAAACATTGAAATGTGGAGGAAAACATTGCCTTAGAACTGTACCATGACATCAAGAATTCCTTACATAGATGAGCTGCACATCAAAAACATCCTCAGTACTACTGCAGCTTTGTTTTTCTTTGTTCTATTTAAGAGGTAATAGCAAGGATAAGTCATAGGATATTCTCTAACTCTTTAAAAACCACTAGAATTATTGAAGATTAGAGGGGAATGTCACAGGATATCAAACTCTTATTCAGTAAAAGAGAAGATTAAGATGACTTGCTTAAGGAGCAGTGCTGTGATATCATATAACAATCATAAAAGACCTATGACTAAAGCTTGTTCAAGGTGATGCTTACTCTAGTATCTGGCATAAATGTATCAAAATGATACTTCATGTCAGGTGTTAATGACTACAACAAGCTCTAATATTCTATTAAATGACTGTAGTTTGCTTTCTTAAAGTCAGTGATTTATCTTCCATCCTATTTAACTATCATTTGTCACCATCTCCACGTACATGAACTTCATAAAATCTTTCTAGTGGCACAGACATGAGATAAATTGCTACTATTTGAATGGTAAAGATAAAGAAACATTTTTACAGAGACTGCATTTCTTACTATTGAATTCTGAATATTCATTACCTAAGTATCATCATATTGAGGTATCCCACTTATTTTTTTAAATAGATATTTTAAAAGACTGTATTCATTTATAAAAACTACAGCATAATAGGATCATATTAATGCTTACTTCTACTGCTGAGAATGGCCATAGCTATAAGCAGAGCAGATGTGTGTGCTAAGCTGTTTTCAATGACATAAGCATTTTTGCCATGGGAAGTTTCATGTATCTAAAACCACAGATTCCATTGAGATGAGTCTTTAGCGTCTGGGTTTTATTTAGAATATTGTATTCATAGTTTGAAAAAAATGGTCTACTATTAAGAAGCCTAGCTTTGAGTAAGGCTTTCAGGATTTATCTTGCTCTATCAATGGTTAGTTCTAACCAAAAGAAAAAATGAGTTAACCTAAAAAACCATCTTAATAATACTATAGGCATTATGGAACGTCATTCCATGCTGCCATTAAATTTTCCCCAGAGTGAAAGTGAATATCAAGAAATAGACATTAGAAGAAGAGATATGACAAGCAGAGATCCACTAGGAACCTGGATGCCGTGGACAATAGTGTAAGTGTTCACTGGTGACATTGCTTTCTTAGTCGTCTCTCCCTTCCTTGTGCCACCTACATCCGGAGGTATCTTTACTCATGCATCAATGCATATGGCGCTGGATGGTTTTTCCTAGTAATAAAAAAAAAATGGCAACTTGACAGTAGCCTTATTGCATTTCCCTCAAATATTTTAAGACATGGTGCTTGTAAAGCCCAACCACTGGGCTTGTCATCCAGTCTGCTCATATTCTCATGGTTCCTTCCCCCTTTAACTCTTCTTCCTTCCAGCCCACTTGCTAATCTCTCAGCCTCTCTGTGTCCATGTCTCCCTGTCTCTGTCTCTCTTTCACTCTATGTTTCTCTCTCTCTCTCTCTCTCTCTCTCTCTCTCTCTCACACACACACACACACACACACACACACACACACACACACACACACGTGAAATTTTCAACAATCAACAAGATTTATATAACTTCCTAAAAGGCAGAAATCTAGGATCCTCTTTCACACTTTGGAAACACAAGAATATGTAAACTAAATGACCTCCCAAATAGTCACTTTTGACTTTCCCAATTCTGTAATAGTCTATTGCTAGGGCTTCAGAGGTGACACAACAGGTAAGGTGCCCTCTGCATAAGCTTAAAGATCTGAGTTCAGATCCCCTGAACCAATGTAAAATCTGCATACCAAAATGCATCTGTAATCCAACCACCAGATAGGATGCATTAACAGACCTCTAGAAGCTTGAGGGAGGGCCAGGAACCATGACACCTGCAGTGATGAGGACCAAAAGTACTTTCCCCAAAAGGTGACAAACTCATATCCAAGGTTGTCATGTTAACTCCACATGTGCACCATGGCACACATACCTACCTGCACACACACACACACACACACACACACACACACACACACTACTGCTACTTTAATAATGTCATGTAAAAACCTACTCATAAATGATTAACTACTTTTAAATTATTTACTGGCTTCTATGTTTTAATTTTCAAATGTATCAGCTGCATATTTTGTAATAATGAGAAGATAGGAGTGAGTTGATAGATCCCTTTCTGAATAACCTGTCATTTTTATTCTAATTTGAAATATTTGTCAAATGAACACACACATATTCATATGCATCATCCTTGGGGACTATCTTTCTTCCTCAATCTTACATACATTATTAAAACCACAATACTCACTCCTAATAAGGCCTATTTTTTCTTCTTAGCTAAATTATCTATGCCATAAAATGAAGTTATTCTAACTAGTATATACCATTCCTCTCACTAATAAGTTACCTAATAGTACTTCATTTAGTTGCTATGGATCCATTTTACATCTCATAACTCAATGTATAATAAGAATAAAATGCACAATTAGATGTATATTGTCCATATATTCAATAGATATAGTAGACCTAAAGGCCTAAAATATTAAGGCCTTTCATTAGTGTTTGTTAATTATACACAGTAATGTATTTGACTGTGACAATATTATACATACTTTTTTAACACATTTTGTGATGTTGACCCTCTCATACCTTTCCTTACCTCTAGCACCTCACTTCTAGAATCCTTTCTTTTCTCAAAGGATACTTTTGTATCCTCTCTCTCTCTCTCTCTCTCTCTCTCTCTCTCTCTCTCTCTCTCTCTCTCTCTCTGTCTCTGTCTCTCTCCTACTCCACATTTAATAGAAAATATGCAATATAGCCATTGTCTGGGCTGTTTCAAGTTGCAACAGGACAGCCAATCCTATTCATTTTCCTGAAAACAGTGTGGTTTCATTCTTTTTAGATACATATATATCCTGCTATCAAAGGATGAAGTTCTACATCTTAGAAATATAACCACTTTCTCTAAAATACCTACATGCCAGTCCTTGAGGTTTGTGTGTGTGTGTGTGTGTGTGTGTGTGTGTGTGTGTGTGTGCATTAATCATAAAAAGACAACATAGTGGAATTAAGCTAGAGATAATAGGACTGGGAGATGATCCTGGGTTATCTGAATGTCTCCGTTTTAATCAATCACAAAGGTTTTTGTAAGGCTGCTACCAGAAATTCAGAATAAGAGAAGAGGCAATATGATGTCAGAGGCAGAAAAAGAGATGAAAATGTTGTTCCAGAAAGAAGGGTTAGGATGATGCAAAGAAAGGGCAGGAGGCAGCAAGTGCAAGTGGGGCCTGGGAGCTTTCAAAGGCAGTAAACACATTCCACATTCTCTCCTAGAGACTCTAGTGGGAACACAACTGTCTCAACTCAATTTGGTTTTCAGACGTCAAACTGTAAAAGTGTAAATTTCCATTGCTTTGAGTCACAAAATGTCTAAAAATGTGTTATAGAGGCAATATAGAATTACTTATCTGTACCATTTTTAACAGCTTTTTCTCAGATAATGTCAGTGAATCTCAGCATTAGCTCTCATGGCAGCCTGATTCAGGCATTTCGAAACGGCACACCAGCAATGCCATTTCCTTGCTTCTCTGCCTTCCTGACCCATCCTCCATTCTGGCCATGGATCAAATCTCTTTCTGTTCAACCCATGCCCGTGGCCCACTGAAAATGAGACATCTAAGTTCATTCTACATCATCACTTTTTTTTTTAATCTTAACCATTAACGTGGCAGCCAAACAACACTTGAGCTTTTTCAAACTCATTATTGGGCTTTGTAATTGCTTTTAAGTGGTTTGAAGTATTTTGTCTACAGTTCCACCAAATTATAAACTTCAAGGGAGTAGGAAATAAAAGTGCTTTGGGTTTTTATTCATCCTGGCTGGGATTTCTCATGCCGGGTGCCCACAGAAAGTAGAAACATTCACAGTGTATGCAGTTACTCCTGGCTAGGTTTCCGCTGCTGCCCATCCTGCCCTTCAAAAGCCTTGTGGCCTACTGGAAAGCAGGAAACTGAGAAACTTTTTGGTTGGTGCTGCTGTACTCAGGCTCAGTCCACTTGCTAACTCCTCTTGTTAGCCAGAAATACACCTGTCTAACCCTACAAATATATGATCATAAGAAAATGAACACTGATGCTTTATAATTACATAATATTACTATTTACGAAGCATTTTAAATATAACTTCATTTGAGAGGCATGAGAATCTTATGAGAAAAGAAGATAGATATTGTTATTGTCATTTTATAAACAAATGAATTTAGAGAGGCAAGAAACTTTCTAAGAGTGTCAAATAGATAGAATGCATTCGATGCAAACCATGCTTGTAACGCCATGTTTATGGTGTATTGGTTATTTGATTAGTTGCATCCCATGATTGCTTAAGGCTTGTAAAGCTAATTGTGAGTATTCTGGAATCATAATTAAAATATAAGTGAATTTATTCTTTAATATTCACATAGAAATCTAAAATCTTATATTCTAAAATGTAGGCTATTTACTATAAGGTTGATTTTTTGCTCTATGAAAACATTAATTTGTTCCATTGCAAAGTGCTATGTTATATTACATTTGTTTTATTTTTAATTTTATTTTTACTTTTTAAAATTTTTTTTATTATAATAAAGTCACATTTTCTATCCGTGTATATCCTTATTCAAGATCCCTTCCCCCTCCAACCCCATTAGGTCACTCTCTCTTCTTCACATCTCCCCATCTCCTCCCCAGCATGGGCAGGAGGTCCCAAGGTCCCAATGTTGCTCAGTTTTAGCCTCCACTCCTGACAGCTCCAGTTTTCTCCCTGCAACATCTAGACTGAGTCAGGTGTTCCTCTAGAGGGAGTGTGATCTAAGGTGTCAGTCCCAGGTGTTTCAGATCCCAAGCTGTTCAGTAGTTGTTGCTTGCAGCTTGGACGTGCTTTGCTTTTTGCTTTTTTGTTTAGAGTCCACTAATGAGTGAGTACATCCCCTGCTTATCTTTCTGGGTTTGAGATACCTCACTCAGGAGGATATTCTCCAAATCCATCTATTTGCCTGCAAATTTTAGGATATCATTTTTTCTTACTGCTGAGTAGTGCTCCATTGTGTAGATATACCACAGTTTGTAATCCATTCTTCAGCTGAGGGGCATCTAGGTTGTTTCCAGGTTCTTGCTTTTACAAATAATGCTGCTATGAACATAGTTGAGCTAATGCCTTTGGAGTGTGACTGTGCATCTTTAGGGTATACACCCAGAAGTGGTATTGCTGGTTCCTTGGATAGATTGATTCTCAATTTTCTGAGAAACCAATATACTGCATTCCAAAGTGGCTGAACCAGCTTACACTCCCACAAACAATGGAGGAGTATTCCCCATGCTCCTCGACCTCTCCAGCATAGGCTGTCATCTGTGTCTTTTGTCTTAGTCAATCTGACAGGTGTCAGGTGGTATCTCAAAGTTGTTTTGATTTGCATTTCTCTGATGGCTAAAGATGTTGAGCACTTTTTCAAGTGCCTTCATAAAAAAGTTTTAAATTTGTAGTTAACTTGCTAAAGCAGCAAACTGCAGCCTCATTTGGGTAACTGCTCCAAGGGATTTAAAGATAAGGAAATAAAAATGATTCAAATAGAAAAAACATATGCATTATAAAAAAAAAAGTCCTTGGAGGCTTGCATGTCTGGAGGAGAAAGACGACACATGTCTCTGCCCTGGAGAAACATGAACAGCTAAATTCTTTTATCTCTATATCACCTATTGAAGTCAGCAAGTTCCTCCAGGAGAAATCAGTAAGACAGCTGCACACTTGAGTTGGATTCCAAGATATTTGCAGCACCCATTTACAGGCATTGAAAGAGGAAAATGTAACATATCAAAATAAGAAAAAGATAATATGGCAATCTACCACAGCAATACGTAAGCTACTCAAATTAAGAGCCGTATCATACAGATGCCCTAAGGTTTTCCACAAGTACAAAAGAAAATAGTGCAGCATGCTTTCTGTTAATTCTCTGTCACTAAATGATTAGTTATTCAACAAGACTAGATATTTAAATGAATTCAGTTAGGAGGGTGTGGAAGGGAGCCAGTATAAAGATCGGACAGGGCTATATCTAGATTTCTTCCTCTGTTTACTCCAAAGAGTCTGGTTCAAGCATTTTTCTTATTCACCTCTATTTCCTGTCAATTTTTGTTATGGTTTGTTGCTATAGTTGGTTTTGTTAAGAATGTGGCTTGAAAGGGAACTGGGAAGGAGACATTTGTCTGTGCATCTTACAAACTGAATGACATTAGAAAAATTATTAAATTATTAAATCTCAGATTCTCATCAATGAAATGAGTAATTTAAAATAATGCACTCACAGAGGATGTTTAAAGTGCTCATATAATGCAGACTACCCCCTCAACTTCTTCAGTTTGTTTATTGCATAAATTATTTTAAAACATTTAGATTTTCTTTTACATGTTTTAACTAGTATAATACTAAAGAATTTGTGACTTCCTCTATATGCTGCCCAGATGTTGAGTTGAATTAAGTTACTCACTTACGCCATGACTTACTTGAACCTGTTAGAAAATAACATTTTAGGTAAAAGGTGAAAGGCATGATACAAACCAAGAATTCAAATTTCCATTTTCCACAATTAAATAAAACATTTTGGTATTTGTATTATTCAACAGTAAAATAGGAGATGATACATTTTGACAGTATCTGAAGCAACTAAGAGATGTCTACCTAAACATTTCTAGTATGATATGTTTTAATCCCTAAGTTTAAAGATTGACATTATTTTTAAGATAAAACAATAGAATTTGAGTTATAAAAATAATAAACATTAACTGTTAAAACAATTTCATGACCCAAATAGTGCATTTGATACTCACAGCACTTGTATGAAATAGTTTCTATTACTACTCTTCCTTTACATGAAGGAGAGATTAACTCACTGAGTATTTTGCATAATGGCAGAGCAGAATTTCAAATTGAGGTCCAAGTGTAAAACAGTAATTCATTCAGCTGTAAGGTTGCTCTCAGATGTAAGGTTGCTATTGTCCAGTAGCTCAAATATAAATTCAAATATAAAGCTTCTCAATAGAGGAAACTGAGAATTGAGTTCTCATTCTGACCCCTCCCATAATCAAGTCACTAAGGTAACAATAACCACAGACTGGCTCACCTCTGACTCTTGTTAACACTGTGACCACATGCAAGTCACCATCTCTTGAACCATGTTCTAATAAACACGATGATCAGCTGCTTCTTTTATAGCTGAACCAGAAACTAGAAGTGAGCTGCACAGAACCTAACACACTGTGAATATTCAGAAACTATTAGAAATATCATGGCATCCCTTGGCTCAAGGGTTTTCTGCCTGCTTTATAGCTACACACAATTCCAGGTGATGCTCATTCACCTGGTGCAATATCATATGCAAAGACTTTTGACATTTTCAAATTTCACTTTAGTTATGTCTGTGTATAAGTCTATGCATGTGCATGTATGTATATGTGTGTGCATACATGTGTGTCCATGTGTGTATGTGTGCATGTGTGTGTGTTTGGGTACGCATGTATGAGTGAGTGTGTGTGTGGTGTGCACATGCACATGATGTCCTAAAAATGCAGACAAGGGCATGAGCTTCTGTGGAGCTGGGTTACAGGCAGTAGTAATCCACCCCGTGTGGGAGTTACTGAATAAACTCTTGTCTTCTGCAATAGTGGCAAGTGTTGTCATTCCCTTAGCTGTCTCTTAAGCCCACTTTTGACATTTTTATAAGGACAAAAATAGACAAATATATTTTCTTATCATATTATCTTAATAATATCTACATGTAGAAATACTTATAAGTATTATTCTAGTTACCCATAAGAGCCAATAAAATTTTGCTAGCATAGTTTGAAGAGAATAATTTGGGCAAGGCAAGTGACAAAATTTCCTGAGCAAAGCACAGAAAGTATACCTCAAGTTGCTTTCTACCAAGATCAAGGGCTCAGGCCAAAATAAAGTCAAATAGCTGTAACTGGAGAAAAGGCACCAGTTGGGCTGGAGAGATGCCTCAGAGGTTAAGAGCACTGACTGTTCTTCCAGAGGTCCTGAGTTCAATTCCCAGCAACCACATGGTGGCTCACAACCATCTACGACGGCATCTGGTACTTTCTTCTGTATACTGTATGCATAATAAATAAATGAATCTTTAAAAAAGAAAAAGAAAGAAAAGAAGAGGCAGCAGCCTAGAACTGGAAAAAGAGCAGGATGGAGGGATTGAAAACAGTAAGCAGGAATGAACAAAATACAAAAACTTATAAAACCTACAACAAAAACACCTGTTGGTCATGACTAGCTGGAGCCAGCCTGATACAGTGAGATTTTTTTCTTCAAGGCCTTATATACCTAAAGATGAACACCCTGCATAGATGTATATGATATTTGAAACTTCAGCCAGATTTACTAGTTTTTATTTAGACATACAGACATACAGTGACAATGACATTTTAGCATCCCACTCTAGGTGAATCCTCTAAGTAAGTAAATAAGCTCGAGACTCTACAGTCTTTTCAACCCCTACCTTGTGATAACAACACAAGGCTGATGTATAAAGATGGCATATCTGCCCATGTGTCACTGTAACACATATGCATATTAACAAATTCCAAAGGAAGAAAAACTTTTAATAAATATCCAACCCCTCCTCATGGAACTTTCTCCAAAACTGACCACATAATTGGTCATAAAGCAAATATCAACAGATACAAAAAATGGAAATAATCCCTTGTAACATATCAGACCACCAGGGCCTAAAGTTAGAGTTCAACAACATCAAAAATCAAAGAAAGCCTACCAACTCATGGAAACTAAACATCACTCAGCTGAACCATCTCTAGATCAAGGAAGAAATTAAGAAAGAAATCAAAGTCTTCCTAGAATTTAATGAAAATGAATCAACAATGTACCCAAACCTGTGGGACACAATGAAAGCAGTCTTAAGAGGAAAATTCATAGCCTAGATGCCTACATGAAAAGCCTAGAGAAATCCCACACTAGAGACCTAAACGCTCAGCTGAAAGATTTACAACAATTAGAAGCAAACTCACCTAGAAGGAGTAGACAGGAGGAAATATTCAAACTTAGAGCTGAAATCAATACACTTGAAACAAAAAGAACAATACAAAGAATCAATGAATCTAAGAGTTGGTTCTTTGAGAAAGTTAACAAGATAGATAAGCCCTTAGCCAAACTAATCAAAAAACAGAGAGAGAGTGTTCAAATCAACAAAATCAGAAATGAAAAGGGGAACATGACAACAGACCCCCAGGAAATCCAGAGAATTATCAGATCATACTTTGAAAATCTGTATGCCACAAAAATGTAAAACCTAGAAGAAACGGACAGCTTTCTGGACAGGTATCATCTACCAAAACTGAA
Source organism: Sigmodon hispidus (assembly GCA_004025045.1). Classification (NCBI taxonomy): domain Eukaryota; kingdom Metazoa; phylum Chordata; class Mammalia; order Rodentia; family Cricetidae; genus Sigmodon; species Sigmodon hispidus. The sequence goes on from PVIH01015764.1 coordinate 47,301, forward strand.
AGAAGATCAGATTAATTACCTAAGCAGGCCTATAACCCTTAAGGAAGTTGAAACTGTCATTAAAAACCTCCCCAAAAATAAAAGCCCTAGTCCACATGGTTTCACTGCCGAATTCTACCAGACATTCAAAGAAGAATTACTACCGTTACTCCTCAAACTATTTCACACAGTAGAAAATGAAGGAATATTGTCAAATTCCTTTTATGAGGCCATAATTATCCTAATACCCAAGTCACTCAAAGACACAACAAAGGAGAATTACAGACCAATTTCCCTCATGAATATTGATGCGAAAATTATCAACAGAATTTTGGCAAACAGTATACAGCAGTGTATAAAAAATATCATCCACAACGATCAAGTAGGCTTCGTCCCAGAAATGCAAGGCTGGTTCAACATATGAAAAACTGTAAACGTTATCCATCATATAAACAAACTAAAGGAACAAAACCACATGATCATATCCTTAGATGCAGAAAAAGCCTTTGACAAAATCCAACACTCCTTTATGATTAAAGCCCTGAAGAGATCAGGAATACAGGGAGAATACCTAAATATAATAAAGGCGATTTAAAAGAAGCCGACAGCCAGTATCAAACTAAATGGAGAAAAGCTCAAAACAATTCCACTAAATTCAGGAACTAGACAAGGATGTACTCTCTCCCCTTATCTATTCAATATAGTTTTTGAAGTTTTAGCTAAAGCAATAAGGGAACGAAAAGAGATTAAGGGGATACAAATTGGAAAAGAAGAAGTGAAACTTTCTCTATTTGCAGATGGTATGATTGTATACATAAGTGACCCAAAAATTCTTCCAAGGAACTGCTACAGCTGATAAACACCTTCAGCAATGTAGCAGGATACAAGATTAACTCAAAGAAATCAGTAGCCCTTCTATACACTAAAGATAGAAGAGCTGAAAAAGAAATAAGGGAAACATTACCCTTCATATTAGCTGCAAATAGTATTAAATACCTTGGAGTAACTATAACCAAAGAAGTAAC
>PVIH01015765.1:0-48256 GCA_004025045.1 Sigmodon hispidus
TTTTTTTTTTTTTTTTTTTTTTTTTTTTTTTTTTTTTTTTTTTTTTTTTTTTTTTTTTTTTTTTTTTTTTTTTTTTTTTTTTTTTTTTTTTTTTTGTCTTGGGGATCCAATCTTGGTCCAATATGAGTTCTTGATCCAGTAGTAGCTCTTCATCCTATAGGAGCTCTTGATCCAATAGGGGCTCTTGTTCCAATAGTTGCTGGCAAATGGTGGGTCTCAGAACACCACTGTAGTCTCCATGTTTCCATGTGATGGGAAGGTTTGAGGGTTGCATTGGAATTTGTTTATATGTGTCCAACATACTGGGGTGTTAATGGGAAGTTCTGGCTGGCAGTTTTCTACACTGGCTTGGGATTAGGGGAGAAGTAGGTGAGATTGATGTTCCATGGACTGTGCCCAGAGGACTAAATCCTGGGTCCAGGCCTCCTTTCTCTTAATTGTTGTTATTGTTGCTGTTGTATATATGTATTTGTATCGGTAAGTACATAAATACTACTTTCTCAGTTGATAAAGTATTATTTGTATGTACATATTTCCAGGACTGGCTGTATTATGAACAATTAGTGAGCTCTTCCCTAGAAGACATCTCAGCATTCCTTAGCTGGCTTTAATTCCTTCTCTAGCTTAACTCCTTTTGACATTTTTCCTTCTGCATTCGCATGTTCATTGATGTCTTCCTCTTTCAGGTCATATTTAGGAAGTCATAATGATAAGTTTGAAATGTCTATTAGACTGCATGCAAGAAAAAAATTTATTAACATAATTTTTATTTTTTCAAAATTTTAAGGTTCTCCCTCTAATTCTTGTAATATCTAATCCTAAACTTTCCACCTCTATCTAATTTCATATCCTCTTTATTTTTCTACTCTCTCTAATTTTTATCATTACATGTATACATGCTGTTCTAGTTAGGTTACTCTTACTATCATAAAACATGATGACAACAAAGAGATGAACAGGAAAAGGTTTATTTGACTTATACTTTCCCTTTGAAGGCTGTCAAGACAAGAACTCTGGATGCAGTCAAAGGCAAGAGCAGTAGTCATGGACTTCCCAGATGAATAACTCAAAAAGATATTTCTCTTGTGTGGTACTGGAGTTTTTTCTATCTATTGTGTAGATTTTCAGGGGAATTATATTTTTATGTTTTAGCATGAATAATTTTTTGACATGTGGTATAAAACCATTACAAATAATGGGCTGCTCTCTCAGTGTTAATTTGTGCTAGTGTATTAGAAATATATATAGAATCTACTATAGATATCATAAGGTGATAGGTTCATATTTATGTTTCTATTCTAGGTACATGCAGTATTTTAATATTTATAAATTAGTATGAAAACCTTAAAGAGATAATATCTAATTTCAAAGAAATTTTAAAGTTGATATATATTAACTTGTTATAATTTGGCAATACCAACCTTATCATTTTCTTATTCTATAATTGCTTTCTTGAATATCTATCTTACATCTCCTATCTTATGCCCTGCCAAGTTCCTCATGTTTCACATCCATCTTATGTTATTATACTACTGTATGTAAGGGCAATCCAATGTAAAACAAAACATCAAAGGAAAGCTTGTAATGATATAGCTATTTATATAGTTACCAACCCTGTTATTTTATGTTTCCTAAAAGCTGAAGATTTATGTTTTCAATTTAGTAAGTTTTTATTCAGCCTGCAAGAATGGTAAAGAAATACATTGTTTCAGAAGCATCAGTCTCTTTTCAAGTTTTATTTTATCTTTTGTTACATGACTCTTATTTTGTTTTTTAAAATGTGAAACTTATTTCAAAGAAATCTATACAATAGTCGCAAGAATATGTCATTTTCTATATGTAAGTGGAAATTATTAAATATGGAGCAATTTCTTTCACAGAATTTTTTTTGTATGAATAAAGGATGAATCTCTGTTTATTGCAGCAAGAACTTCAGGAGCTGCCTCTTTACATTTGTTTTTCCTGCAGCTGCAAGACAGCACAGCTCCAGGAAGATGCACTTCTGAATGGCTACTCCACAGAAAGTAGCTTTTTCTCTACCCAGGCTCACATCCTAGCATCCACTTAGGCTGTGCCCTTCACTAGAATTTAAGCTCTTGAGGACAATAACTTGGTTTTGTTTACTCTTGTGTCCCCCTGAACCTAGTTCACACTTTATAGCTAAGAGTTAAATTCTTCCAGATCTGCTCATAATTGGATCTGTAAAGTATGATTTTCTTCTTTTGAAAATCAGGTGTGCTCATACATGCTCCATGGTTTTATTCGCGAAAAGCTTTTAAAGTCTAATTACATATTTGTTTCACTATTACGTAACTGATTTTGTGCTGGTAAATGTTAGCATACGTAGGGAGGCATAGGGGGTCTGGGTTGACTAAGTGTCATTCACCCACTTAAAGGTAACTTAGACAAGACAAAGATTCACATACCCCTGGAGACTATACCCCAGCACAGCAAGACGTTAACCCCCCGCCAGTTCCTATTTTCTCCTCTCAAAAATTACAAACCTTACTTCCCCAGGGTATACAGTTCTGGCAGCCTGAAAATCAGGGGCAAAAACTCTGTTCCTAATGTGTAATTACTGGGTCCATACCCCAACAAGGATAGACAAGATGGTATTGAAATTGCCTTTGTTTAGAGAGAGTGGTCATGTTTCTCTGTGAATATAAAAGATTATGGTAGCACAATATTTAATATTATAAAAGCATTTAAGCTGCTTCCCACCACATTAAAAATATCTTTTTGACAGTTGTTCTGAGTCACTTGCTGGATCTACATCTCAGCCTGGCTCATTACCATTAGATTTAATAACATTTGATTTTATGCTTATTTGTCAAAATATGCATATCTCTTAGGAAAGAAAAATAAGAGTAGCAGGTTATAGAATGAAGACTGACTGTTGGATCTTAAAAAATTTTTATCCTCTATCTGAGAGCAGTCTCTATTATTAATGTATATTATTACTTCAAGAATGTCAGGAAAAGAGACAAACAGTCAAAGGCAGGAATTTCCCCCTAATTCACTCTGCCTAGCCAGCAAAATGTAACGCAAAATTATTCAGGGGAAAAATACAATTTTCTGTCATCTCTGTCATACACTGATAACAAAGCTATGGGTTAATATGTTTTGATATTTTTGTCACTCATTTATCATGTGACCTTTTATGCTTTCATTAATACAGCTGAGGGACAGAGCATGGGGCGCTGAAATAAGGGTATGGAAAAGTCAGATTGCTTTTCTAGCAACCAATGGTCAGTCACAGCAATTTATGTTTTTCTCTAGGAAAGCCCTGACTGAGGAAGAGGAACTCTTATTAAAATTTGATATTTCTGTCTAGGTTCTGCTACATTACAATTTTCAACTTTTAACAATGATGGGAATACTGGAGGGTAAATAAATTTCTTTTTGAATTATGATATTAATACAATATAGTGTGCCTGTTCAGTTACTCTGGGCACACATATGAAAAAAAAAACACTTTAGCATTTGGACACTGGCTATTAGTCATTCTCTGATTTGGTGAACCTAGGGAGCACATTAAAATATTATGGCTAATAATACTCTACATGTGTTCAGCAAAAACTGTTGATATTCTTAAAGTGTAGATGAACCAAAATAATTTGTGGTACTGGGGATACAAAAGTTTAATTCATCTTGTATTTTATTTAATGATAAATGATACCTGGTTTAAATTTGCATGCAGCCTAACATTATTCTTGACAATGGTCTACTTTTTATGTTGCCCTTAGAAGCTAGACTGTTAAAATTCCAGTATAAAACTAATTTATACTTGATGTTAATGAGTTAAGAAATGTTTTATATAGTACATCTGGGCATGAGGAGAAATATACAGGCTTACACTAAAATGAAGTTATGTTTGAATACCACTATTAAATACAAAATTGAAAAATCCTTCCACAGTCTTAGTTAAGAGCAAGAACAGCACTCCAGATCTTCATATTCATGTTAGGACAACCATTTTGCATTTTTATAGGACATAAAAACAGAATAACATAAAGGCAAACTATTAGCATTTAAAATATGCACATCTATTAAAGGTTATTAAAATATTTTGTTATAAAATTATTTGCATTAACCAAAATGCATCTCATTAAATAACAATAAAAATAATAATTCTGTCATTATTACTTTGAAGACTATTCTTAAAATACAAATAAATCAGAAAATGACCTTTCCATAAGACAAAAAACAAATAAGGGTAATAGTTTTGATAGCTAGGTCCAAAAGAAACTGTGAACATGTATAATTTCCTTAAATTTTATTACAATATGTATTATGTATATTACAAAGTATTTTGACATCAAAATCAGTATTTGTTTAGTAATTTGGTTAGCGCTAGCCCAAAAATACTTAACTAATCATTTTATTTTAATTTTGCTTATTTTGTGTTTATCAATATGGTAAAAATAACATGAACTTCATATAAGTAACCAACTTGTGATGAAAAGTTGTGTTGTGTCTTTTATTAAAAATAAAATGTATGTATATTGTGGACTTAAATGGAAATAATTTAGTGAATTTAAAAGTTATTATTTTGCAGTTTTATTAATTTTGAAATGTACTTGCATATACAGCAACATTTTACTTAAACATGTCACTCTTTAATTTTCTCCAGACTGATTTTGTTGACTGTCTTATTGTATTAAGATTTAAAGATATATGTATCTAAATGAAATACTTAAGAAAAGATAATGAAAACTCAGTAAAATGCACAAATACATTCCTATTGCCAGATGTGAAATTTAAACAACATATTAAGTTTATGAGTTGTGTGACTTATTTCATTGCATTTCTTTTAACAAACTTCATTAACAGAAACAAAGTATAAACTTTGATTTTAGAATATGGCACATGAAATAAAAACCTTTTAATATAATTCTCAAGTCCCCCTTCTCCTTTCCCTGTAAGGATCTGATATGATACACTTTCATATGAGTTATCAATTTCAAAAACATACAATTTTAGCTTAAGAAAGCAGCTTCAGTTTCATGGTCAGAGAAGATTCAGTGAATGTGAAGTTCACTCCTCAAATAAAGCAAGCAGATTGTTCAGCAAAACAAATTTTACAAAACTCCATTTTCATTCACGCCACAGAGAAGATATAATGGTTATTAAAAAAGTGGAATAGTTTGGGAAAAAGAAAATGAATAGAAGGTTTCTTCTTTGAGAAGTTGTGTGTGTTTGTGTGTGTGTGTGTGTGGAAAATACATTTCAAGAAATTCATGTTAGTTCATTTCAGAAGGGAATTCCAAATGGCCTACCTTTTATGAAACTAGATTTTCATCATCATGACTTGATTAAATTTGTTTTTCCTTCACGTATACATCAAATAAAGTAAAATATACTAATTTTGTGGAATTATTGAAAATGTTTCAAACTACTATAAATATATTTTTGTTGTTTCTCTAGTATTGGCAAAAGCACCTTTGTGGAGAGCCAAGGTAGACAGGGAAAAAAGGTCCTAAGTTAAGCATCACGTGCAGAATCAGCGAAAAAAAAAAAAAAAAAGCTTAACATTTTTATTATATTGGCAATATCTTATAAAGCTACAATATTAATATTATTTTAAAGGATTTTTCAATGATCATGTGGTAGTGTGGTTAGGAGAAAACTGTGATTCTAAGTTTTGTATTTCTGTTTGTGTATAAAGACAGCCAGAGTCACAAACAAAGCCAGCAACCTCACATACTTGCCTTCAGTGGTAAAGGATGGAAAGCCTGCCTGCTACCAATCAGCAAGTGGTTGCCATGGTTACAAGGTCAGGAAATATGCCTTTTCCCCAGTTGTCCAAGGCTTGCACATGTCACTTTTGAAACTATGAATTTTATATACAGGTCAGGAGATGCATACCAAAGAAATAAACAGTGAACTGGCGCATTATGACAGCTAACGTTCAAATGTCCTTGGATTTTAAAAAGATATTTAGGCAAATACACTGTTATTTTGAATGAAGCAGGTTTTGATTATTTCACACACATATATGTTGTATAATATATATTAAACAGCATGTTTTCATTTAATAATATTTCACGTGGTAGTTTCAAATTACTTGTAAATGCTGTAAGCATATACCAACAACTTGTTTCTTAAAAACATTGTCATTTTTTCTCAATACCTATTCTATTTTAAACATTATGCAAAAATATAATGCACAAAATTTGAAAATATGGTACTTAATCTGTTTTCTTGGAATATTATAATTCCTATGTACCTTGCTCAAGTACTGCTGGTGTGTTGTTTTTAAAAAATGAATGTTTCATGGATTACCAAGGTAAAATTTGTGAGATTTTAAAAAATATTGTTCCAGAAAACATTATAAATTAGCAAATGATATAAAATATGTTTGTGAACTGAGGACAAAAATTGTTGTATTATTGAATCACAGACCTCTAGGAGGAATTGTGCTTTTGTAGTACATAAAGGGAAATTTGATAATGCATATTTAAGCATCACTGGTTTTTCCTTTTATTATTTATTACTTATGTACTACTACTAAGATTATACTATATTAAATAAATATTAGGTGTAGGTTTAAGCTGTAACTCATAGAAATAATTATTATTCCTCTTAACATACGTATCATTTTAGGAAGCTTAGTATGAAGCCGCTTAGAGGAAAGAGATGCAATGATATTTACAAAGCACAAGGTGGCTCTTTCAATGCAAATGTACATTACCCCTGTAAATACACATCTTTGTATACAAGAGTCCTTATTTCCAAAAGACTCAAAGGGATGTCTGTCCATTTGAAGTATGAGTAATGTGTATCATTGAAATAATAATGTATATTATGGCATCCATCTCAGGCATTGTAAAGACATTATCAGTTATATATGATTAAAGAGGATTAGAAGAATCACAACTTTATTACAGATACTTTTCAGTATAGAAGTCTCTGATTTTCAGAATATAATGAGTTGTACAGTGTGTTAATTGAAGTTGAAAGCTTGAAAAGAGGTCTGAAATACAGTGAGCAACAACATGGTCCTTTCATTTCTATTTTCCTTATAGATGATTGTGCTATTGTTAAAGTTAACATTCTTTCTCTTTACCCCCTCCCTCCTTCCTTCCTCCTCTCTCTTTCTTCCCCTCACCCCTTTCTTTTGGGTCAGTAAAGATTAGTCCTTACCTGATAACAATCCTTTCCAGCGTTTTTTTTTTTTTTCCTTTTAACTGCAAGCAGCATTCAAATGAGGAACTAAGTACATTTCTTTTCAACAGGCAATTTACCCCATGATGAGACATGCTTTCACTTATTTTTCTTTGACATTCTAGCATCTAGCAGCACAGCAGGTACCTGAAGGTTAGGCTTCAAATAAAGGATAACTACATTCTTACATTAATAGATGCCATTGTATGGCTATGTCATATTATTGTAGCATTTAGTTCCTTTAATTGTGCTTTTAAAATTATACTTGATAAGCTGATACAGCCAAAGCAAGAAAAAATCAATTCTGTTATCATTATTTGCACACATCTATATCCATATATACTTACCTGTTCTTCCTGACTATAAGTTCCTGCCCTGAAAATATTCATAGTATCTTTATATGTAATTAGGCTCAAAATAAATATATTTAATTGTTAAACAATATTATGTATTTGTCATATGGGGATAGAAAATGTGCTAGCAAACATAAAGCATCATGACATATTTACAAACATGAGGAATTTTCTGTGTGAATTCAGAATTGTATATATGATTTGTTCAGTAAAATGTCATTTGAAATGCACATAGTCAGTGCAACAACACTATTGCTTTCCTCTTTCTGTTTCCCCTCTTTTCTTTTCTAAGCTCCCTACAAGGGTGCTTTTTGCCATCTTATGAACCTACTCCTCTATTTGGCATGACCTTGCTGTATAGCCAAGTAAGTTCAGGGTATATATCTTGTGGCCTGTGTACAGCCTTGCCCATTAGCCTGTCTCCAAACCTTTGATGTGAACCATCAGCACTACGATTTCAGTGGCTCATTCATTTTTGTGTTTCTCTAACGATCTCTGCCCCTGCTCTGAATCCTGCCTTTATTGTAGACAGAACTGACAACAGGCAGCCTTGTCTTTCATTTCCTTGATGTACTTTGTACTGTGGTATGGCTTTTGTTAGTATTGATGCAAACATTACCATAAACCACCACCTAGGGACTAGAAACAATTGACTAACTGTTTTCAAATCCAATACACTTAAGTTGATCAGACACAAAGTTTAAGTACAGTTAGCTATAACAGCACCAATTCTGTGTGGTCTCAGTCTCTCTAGACTGCAAAATAAAGGTCAGTGCAATGTGGATGCTTATGTCAAGACAGCCTGCAATAAAATTTATTCAAGAGATGAATATTGGACCAGAAACTCATTCTTTCACTTCCTCAACATAAAAATGCCAATTCTATTTCCTCGTTTATTTAAAATGATTTTTTTTCTTAAGCCATTTAAAAGCTCATTCTTAATAAGAAAAATGGTCTGGCGTGTGAAAAAGCAAGCCTTTTGAGACATTCAGACTTCGATGAGTTGTGCATTTCAAATTGACTTGTATTAATTTTCTTTGTTTAGATTCTAAACTTCAAGCCCATCATCCTTGAACTTATTATAATAACTAAATGTGCTACAGCATCCAGAAGAATTACAAAGTTAACTGTATTGTAAATGCAAAACTGTGACTGACCCTCATTGTGTAGGGAGCAGAGACAGGGTCAGTTTCCTTTTGAGTCTTGTGAGATCCTAGATTCAGGGCTCTGTAAAAAGGACTATTCAGAACCATCTTCTCTTATGATGCTTCAAAGATAGCAGCACAGGCTTTGAAGTTTCTCCCTAAAATAATCAACTGAAAACTGGGAGCTTAAAAACAAAAGGATTAAGGAAATGAAGCAGACTTGGGTCACCTATGACTCCTCCAACACCCTAAGTACTTAAAAATGTTTCTAAGCAATTCTATACAGCAAATGCCAAAAGTTCTCTTTGTAGAGTGTTATGTTATAATTTTAATATTCTTTTGAAGTTACGTTTCAGATGAAGTAGAACAATAACTCACAAAAGGAATATATACAAATGAGTTTTTAGCTTAAAGGAAATTTCTGACCAAAGTTACACAGCTGAATAATATTAATATGGTCTGTGTTCTTACTACAGACACACAAACACACACACATACATGCATGCACACAAAAATATGTCTTACAATTTAATCTTGATTTCTAAAAACATACTGTTTTCTAAAATAGGAAGATATCCATGAAAAATATTGAAAACATTGAAACATAAAATAGAAAATTAAAAGACATAATAATAATTGACCTAGCAGTAAAACTATTTGTCTCATATACATATTCATCTTCCATTTACAAATATTCAAATACCATTGTAATTGTTCAAGGAGTTTAATGATACTAAGCCCAGAAGTTTACTGTATAATTAATTATCTTTTATTTTAGGTAATACACTACTTTCAGTGCCTCTTGTGGGACTGTGTTCAGTGCATTTGAATTGTGCTGGACTGTCTGGGTCTGCTCAGCTGTTCTTCAACAGACAACTTCACCAAGTTTCATTTATATTGGGAAGACGCAAGAGAGCCCAAATGATTTAAGCCAGGAGTCACCATGTCATACCCTTCTTGACATCATTTGACTTTTTTCAAGCCATCTTCCAACGGAGCATGTAAAATGTATAGGTGTGGAAAATTTAGGTGACTGAATTTATTATAGAATCTCTGACTGAATTATCAAATAACTATATTCTGAAATATATGGCAGATGAAAAGCAACTGGTAAACAACTGAAAATGTTTGCTTAAGAGTCATATAATATGTATAAATGCTTGCAAAGATTATGGCCTGTTGCTAATAATTTGATATGCCTAAATTACAATGAAAAGCTTTAATAAATAGCTATATCATTTCTTTGTGGTTAATATTGCATTGTCATGCATGATAAAGCTTCTTGCTATTTCTAACTGTTACCATGGCAGTTATAATCATTTAAACTAATTTCTCACATAATTCATAGAAATATTTTAGCTCAGTTCTGCATTTGACCTATCTATTGATTTTTTAATTGACAAATGATAACTTAATTAGGATGGTTCACTTTCTAAATGCTTATACAACTGAGACTTTTTGAAATCAGTTCTTAAACTATTGTTTTAATGAAAGATATTTGAGGTGCTTGATTTGAATATAGTCTGTACCTTTTCCTGAAGTTTTTATTTCTTCTAAAAATTTTCAGATACATCTATGCTACAGAAAATGTAACATTTTTTTCTGGTTTTGTTAAATCATAGAAACTTACAGAAAAGTATAAAAATACATGGAGATCTGTTATTAGAAAATCAATGCAGTTTATTTTAAGTTACTTTTTTCATAAAAGTAGCCTTTTGTCACAGAAATTATATTTAGTAATTTGTATCAGGGTTTTAGCTGACTTTTGGAGTCCTACCAATAAATCTGAAGGGTGAATGAGCAGCTATTTTTTTATGTCGCTCACATAAACTTTTTTCATGTGATTCTTGCTCATTTTTAATATTACCTATCTTCAAAATATAATGGAGTTGCTTATCAGATGTTCAAAGCACTTTCAGGGATCTGTGCTGATTTTCATTCTAGCAATTGTACCACAGATTAACTCATCAGGATTCAGGGCCACAATCACCGACAAAAAAAGTGGAAAAGTGTTAAAATATGACAAATGGAAGAGAAATGATGCATTTAGATGTGGAGTGGACACACACTTTCATTCAAACCACCTTGTGTAAAATTATGATTGTGGGTCAAGTTCACAAATCTGTAGAGAACCAGATGTAGACATAGGAAGAGAAGCAAGGTTTCTATTATATGAACAAGCAGGGAGCCTGTGTGAGACCTTTTTGTACAGTGATGAAGTAGTTTTTACTCTGAAACTAATAGGCAAATTACGTTTTCAGATATACAAAACTTTGCTGATGTTGCTAATAAACCATGTGAGCTTCAATCCATTCATACACCTTTTCTTCAGAAATCAGAGATCTTTGATAGAGTTCTTTTCAGAAACAAAACTCTGGCTATCCTAATGATATATCTCACCAACAATTTTGACCATAGCTATTACAAATTTGTAAATAAAAAGAGACTGTTGAAGCAGTTGAATCTTGAATCAGTATATATCACACTACATTCTACATTCTCCAACATTAGAGACTTTGTGTGTCACCTCTCCACTCCATATTCACAGTAAAAATTGTCTTTTCAGGTAAATATTTGATAAAAAATTCTGATACATTTACAGTATAAGTGAGGCTTTCTAGATATTTGCCTATAACATATGGAAATTATGTTAAAAAATAATAAAAACCAATGCCTTCTGATGAGATCTTAGGTTAGATGGCAATGGGCAAATTAGTTCATAGTGCAACTTAGAAATAAAATTTATATTTTCTCTAAGTAATTAATTTTAATTAAAAAATATTTATCTTAAAAATGAGGAAATTCAGAATGATGTATAGTTTTCCAAAACACACCTTGAGATCAAAATGTCAATATTCACCTTCTGTCCACATCATGTGGGCTTCCACTTGATCATATAAAACAAACAGAGGATAGAAATGAAATTTTAATATATGCATAGTAGATGATTTTAAGATTATTATGCCTGAATCTCATGGAGGATGAAACATAGAATAAAGTTGTGGTCAGTAACTTTAAAGCCAGTCAATAAGTAACCATAGCAACTGAAAATAAGTAATTTTTGCACCCTAATCATAATACAATTCCAATACCATTTTTAGCTAAGATTTGTTTGATATGTTACTTACTTAGTAATGTGCTAGTTTTGATTTGTAGTATGTTTAGAAGAGGAGATTTTAACACATTTTATATTAAACTCAATTATATTTCTCAGAGTTGCCTTGGAGAGACATCTTCATTAAAGAAGTCCAGAAAATATTTATACTGAATCTGCAATATTAATGTTCATCACAGCACTTTAGCATCCATTCCAGATGCTACCCAATCTAGCATTTTAAGATTTTGAATAGGAGCTTATGGGCAGTTGTCAAGGTAATTTCTCTTCTGAGAATTTATTTGGGCAATTTCATTACTCCAGTTACTACGGCTAAGGCCTCTCTCACAGACCGAGCATAATTTCTTTCAGATTTAGTCACAGTGTGTGACACAGAGCAAGCAGTGCTCTCACTGACATCTGAAAACCTATGTGATATCAAAGATGTGCCCTGAGGAGCACTGCACAAAACAGGATTAAAAGGGAGGCAGAGCCAGATGTACTGACAATTTCACCCATACCCTCATCCTTTTTGGCTTTACACTGCATGTAAATTTTAATCTTTGTGTTATTAATTAGAAAAGCAATAAATGCCTTTAATTTTTACTGTTATATTTTGTGCTATTGTTTTCTTAATGGTTTTTATGTAGTCTCTGAAAAAATCTCAGATGGCCATATGCACTTGTATATATAATTATATTTGGCTATAATGTGGAGTATTTCAATGTTTTAAAATGTTTATTCCTTGACTGGAAGCTACATATAGAGATGCCCTTTATATTTTTCCATTAGATGGTTCTACTGCAATACATTTCTGGCTTTTATTTGATTAAATTTTTATTTTTTCCTCCTGTACTTATGGGAAACAAAAAGAAAACAAAACTGCTTTGTGTTCATTGGAGTTTAAAGCCACATTCAGACATACTGACTTTAACCACAACCACGGCCACTGTTTTAGGAAATGAAGGATAGCAATAGTGTGCTTGACTTGCAGGAAATAACAGTGAAACAGAGAAGCCACAATTTGACAAAATCAGTGCAATTACTGGGTCATGGAATCTGAAGAGACAAGCTGAAGTAGAGATCTGTGCAACTCCTCTAATAATTAAGTCTGCAAGAGCTCAAAACACATTTTGCCTAGATAATCCAGGTAATTCTGACTCAAGTGGTCAAGTGCCTTGCTTTAAGATTACCCAGTGCACTAGAAATCCAAACCTATGGAAGAGCTAAATCAGAGAACAATTCCCGTGAAGTAAAATGATTTATCCAAGTGACTCTTTCATGGTCAAGTAGGCCAGAGCTCCCCAAGAATGGGGAAAATGCTTTGCTTATTAACTACCTGAATTACTCATATAAATTGACCAATCTCCTAGAAACAAACACAGAGTTAATGGAACAACAGACCTAATTTCTGATACTGTAGCTTTACTGGTTCAGATGAGTGCTCCTGAAGACAAACAGACATGGCTCAGTAACCAGAATCTCCTCTGAATAGCTGTCTAATCATAGAAAATTTGCTTAATCTTTGTAAGCCCCTGTTTACTGATCTGTTAAATAAGTATCATAATATTATGCATTTCAAATGATTATTGAGAAAATAATGTGAGACAATGAAAATGAAACATTAGATGAGACCTAGAAAAGCACTCAGTTCTCAATCAAGGCTAACTGGGTTGATGGACTCATGCTACTTGTATGCCCCCACTTGAGAGGGACTTACATAAGAAGTAACTCCTAAATGAGATCATTCATCAATGAAGAAACTATGCAAATGGCAGCTTTCACTCACTAATTTGAAAAATATTAATGAGTATCTGCAGTGTGTACATATTGGTTTGATGGGAGAAATTACAATCGACCCAACTCAGAATGGGCAATCATTACAGAGAAAACTGGTATTTCATTAAAAATATTAATAACCACTAATTTCTTAGAAACTATTACTGATTACAGATATTTTTTAACATTCTTAATAACTCTGAATTTGTAATCATGTACAAATAATGTAATTTTAATCTGGGATTTTTATTTGATACAAAGTGGTACAGAAAAGACTCAATCTAGATTATTTAAATCTGTGTTAATTTGGTAGCTTGAACAGCAATGCTTGAAGTCTCTTACAAGAACCATTTAATTTAAGGCAAAGCCTAGGTGTTTTCTGATGGAAGTTCACCGGCCTCATTATCAGAAGAATGAACAACATGTATCTCCATCACTTCTGGTGTGATTATCCACTTTTTCCATATAAGCATGGGATAGGAGCTGAGATTAAATCATAGGAAAGCATATCAGAAATCACATTGGAGATGCTACTGACATACATTACAAGCACTGAAAAACTTGGCTTTTTCTTTTGCTGCAGTGATGTAAACTTATCCTGCTGACCTAGATCATTTATGTTTCCCACCAGGAGGCAGGGAACCAATCTGCAGGTGCCTGATCTCAGGAAGCGAAGAAGACACAACCTTTTATCTTATGCCAGAGAGCCAGATGATTAAGACTTGAATGGAAATCGTCTATAGATGAAGAAATATGCATTGACAGATGTATAAATAGATATAGGGAGTGTGGAAGGGAGGTTGGAAAGAAAGGATAGAGAGATAGAAATATAGAGACAAAAAGAAAAATAAGCACAGATAATTTATATTTTAGTGTTATTTGTGACAATGAATATATATTAATCTCACAATCAGGTCATTATTTCTCCCCCTCCCTTTGTTAAAAAATTCCTTTCTGACCTCTCATTTCTGGTACTATGATAATGTGTCATCATACCTAGTTCATCATTTTTACATTAAAACCAAGAAAAGAAATACAAAATTAGTCAAATGGCCCAATAACTGCTTCAACTGAATAAATTCCACTGAAATTTATTTGTTTTTGGTAATTAGTGACTCACACAGCCAAGGCTGGCCTTTTCAAAAGATGGCATTGAACTCCTGATCTTATTGCCTCTAACTCCCAAATTCTCAGGTTAGACATATGCACATCCATACCTATATGCAGATTTTTAAGTTTAAAGATAGCTTAATCTGCTTACCTTGAAAATCTATGCAACAATGTGCCATAGCCTCATATAACATATATAAATTATATTATAGATATATGTTACATTTGTCAATTATATGGCAAGTATTCATTCCAATATTCTGTATGCATGACCAAGTATAATTTTATCACTTACACTTTGAGTGAGCTGATAGGTAAGATGAAATAAGTATCAGTACTTTGACATATTTATTTCTCATTCACATCATAATCTATTGCAGTCATGATGGACATTTCCAATATAAATGGAGGTATTAAATTTATTCTGAAATGTTGTTATGTTCAATATTAGACACAAAATCACTGGGAAATAAAAAAAGGCACACGGAAATTGGTAAACAAGAGGTATTTCCTGAGTCAGAGAAAAAAATAATATCCATCACCCACTCTGGATCCCAATCTCAGTTCAGTTTGTAAGCAGTGAATAAATGTATGCATCCAGTATAACACCTAAAGTAAATACAGTGAGCATAGAATCTAACTCAAGTAACTTCTGACCCTCTTATCAAAACACATAGAATTATTGGGGGGGGTCTGAAGGAAGATAGAGGCCCACCCAGTCCATACATATAGTTCAGTGTCTTTAAGTGATATCAATCAGCATCTGGAGTCATCTTCCTGACATTAGTCTAAGGGGTAGAATATTTTGTATTTCACTCCTACAGCATTCTTCAACCATACATACCAGTGTTCAATAAATATATAATATATAATATTCTTTCTATCTATCATCTATCTACCAATATATCTATTATCTACCTACATAATTATCTATATCTCAGTACAATTTAATTGAGAATTTCTGAAGAAAACGTATTATCTACTACATTAAATAAGGATTTAGACTTAAATGACAATTAAACACCCTAGAAAGGAAAGTCTTAAGGCACCAAAAACAACATATAATTAAAATATCACATATAAAATATCCCATATGAAATATATTCTGGAGTATATGTTAAATAAACCTTCTTTTAAATGACTGCTTTTTCCTTGTGTATTATAGAAAGTAGGCCAAACAATATGGTTCAAGGATAATCAAACACAGTGTTATAAAGGGGTGAAACAATCTATGAATTCTATAATGTTAGAATAAATTATAATGTTCAAATTCACAACTTTTATTTTCAAACACACATTATCAAAGAAGAGGGTCCTTTAAAATTATGGCTTAGATCAAATATTTTGTGTCTGTCTTTTCTGTGGTGTAACACTAAATTGACAACTAATGTTAAGTTTATTTCTATGTATTCTTCACATTAGAAATCTCGCACATTATTGTGATTTTCTTAAAGCCAGGATTGTCTTCTTCACCATTTAATGTAGATTGAGGAGAACCTCAGAGATTAGAAAACATAACTTTGGTATATCTGAATGTATTTTCCTAGCAGGATTTACTAAGAGAGAAAACGCATCCTGAGAAAGTCAGCATGATCCTATGGACTAAAGGGTCTAAATGGAATAAAATGAATAAAAAAATCTCTAATCTACTGGAACTTAGAAATGTGGGCCAGAGAGGCCCTTCATGAGAAGAGATTAGTTGAAAATTCTGAAATTCAAAAAAGTGGGGTATAAATAGAAATATACACCATAAAACCCATGCTAATGAGGCTACATATAGAACAAAATATTCTCATTTTTTTTTAATATTCTGTTAAAGAAATTTGACTGCAGATTCAATGTCATAAATCTTTGTGAAAGGTTCAATTATTTTAAAAGTGAATTTTCCACTAAATGTGGACAGCCTCACAATCAGATATCGTTTATGGTTACTGCTTTTAGGTTTGGTCTATTCTTGGTGTTCCATATTTCCTGGGAATTTTGTATTATAACTTTTTTGGCTTTAATGTTTTCTTTGATAATTCTATTTCCTCTTTTGTATCTTCGATGCCAGAGATTCTTTCTTACAGCTCTTGCACTCTGTTGGCTATGTTTGTGCCTGTAGTTCTGTTTGTTTACTCTATTTTCCTATTTCTGGGATTCCCTTGGTTTGTGTATTCTTTATCGCTTCTGTTTAAATTTCATGTCTTAAACTATGTCCTTTACCTGCCTGACTGCTTTTTCTTCGTTTTAAGGGACTCATTGATTTCTTTCAATTTTGGTTTGTCTTTACACTGATTTAAGAGAACTTTTTCTAAGGTCATTTTTTTCTGCTACATTGGGTTGTAAGGGTCTTGCTGTTGTGAAACTACTAGCTACTGGTGGTACCATATTGCTCTTTATGTTGTGGTCTGTTTTCTTCTGATGGTGCCTACCCATTCTCCAACTGGTGCAAGTGGTGTGCATGTCTAATGGAGTGCTCTTGGTCCAATTGCTGCTGGTTCTGTTTGTGTCTCAGTGAAATGCTGAGGTTGCAGGGTGATGGGTGTGTTTGTGGTTCAGAGAGGGACTTGTTGATTCCTGCGTCCAAAGGGGGAGGGTGTTGTTGGCAAGGCCTGAATGGAGTAGTCGCCCCTCTGGCCTGCAACTGGACAGCAATGGGTGGGAATGGGGCACCTAGATCCTAGAGATAGGGCTGTCAAGTTGGGAGAAGAGTCACTGACCTTTTGGTCCAATCAGTGCTGGCCATGTTTGTGTGTCAGGAAGCCACTAAGGTCACAGGGGTATGGGTGGTTTTGCGGGACAGAGTGGTACTTGTGGATTACAGAGTCTGATTGGGGGTGTTAGTGGGGAAATCTGCCCGCAGCACTCTTCTCTGCTTGCCTGCAACTTGGGCAACAATTGCTATTTTATCTTCTGCATTGCTATTATTCTTTCACCTCAGACTAGATCTACTATTTTTTCCAAAATTGATTCTTGCTATTGAAAAAAACATCTACTCAGACTTATAACTTTTATTTTTGCCTGTAAGTTTGATCTTTACTCAGAGTTTCTATCATTTGTATGTACTATTCATGAACTTAAAAATAATCTTAAATAGGCTAGATCCATTTTCATCTTAACTTGATTGGTGGTTGTTTGTTGGTTTCTATTCCAGTAAATTTTCTTATTCTTGATAGCCATAAACTGAAATGCTTTGTGTTCTGTTATAGTGCTACTCATGAACAGGAAGAGTTCTCTTAGTGTCATAACTGGACCAAGAATGTAAACACCCACTGCTTCAGCGTTAGAATTCTGAGTGTCCATAGTTCATCAAGTACTCCTACTACATGAGTCAAGGCAGAAAGAGACAAATCATCAACAGTTCTGAAGTGAGAAACTCCAATTCTTGAACCTGAACAAGAAAAAATAGACTCTATCTCATTCAAGCAAGGTATAAAATAAAGACTGACTTACTGAAGTTGTCCTCTGACTTCAAGATGTACACAATGGTATGGGCACACCCAGGCACACTCTCCCACAAACATACCCTAAACACATTCACAAGAATAAAAGAGATAACAAACCATATCCTATTATATATATTTATTTTTTGTGTTTAAAAACTTTATAACAATATTTTTGAAAAACAATAAGATCATTAGTTTGCTTGAAGTCGGAGTTTCTTCTGGAAACAAAATGATCAAAAATTGTATAGGTGTATATATTTTTTGTAGTGGTAATAAAAGAAATATGCATTTATCTATTTATTTATTGAGAATTATTTTTATAAATTTTGCTTTACATTAGTTAAGTATTTGGAGGGAAGCCAAAAGAGTAGAAATTATTAGTTGATAGTTCAAATTGAAAGAAAATTAAAAGTATAAATATTATAAAGGGAGTTGTAACAAATTATTTAAATATATCTAATTATGCTATCTCATTGTAACCCTTAGCTTCACTTTGACCTTCATATTCTTTAGCATTGACTATAAGAAATGCCTGGAAGTGGTAAGGGATGCTGGATTTGATGTCCTAGGAAAGTTTGTTTCCAAGCCTAGTGAGAAATTAGTTATGGTGTACAGTAGTGGCTCTGAAAGTATGGATCACAAATTCTTTCACGGAGATCACCAGAGATCATCAGATAACACAGATATATTTGTTATGATCCATAACAATAGCAAAGTTACAGATACAAAAGTACCAATAAAAACAATTTTATGGTTTGTATTCCCCACAACATGAAGAACATATTAAACATGTTCAAGGATTGCAGCATTAGGAAGATTGAGAATTGCTAGTGGAGAGTGTCTACAGAAGAAATGTGTATGTACATTGGCAGTTCTACTGGGAGAACTAGACAATTATCTACTTCAGACCATTGTAATTACAAGGATTTAAATATGATGTCTTAACTACGTGTGAATGAAAGCTTAGGTCTTCACCGTCAGTCTATTCACAGTGTCAGTGTTATTGATGGTTTACCATTTTCATGGGAAGTGATAGGTTATAAACTTCATCTATTACATATAGAATAGAACAGTATGAACAGTCAAAATGACAGCTTTTAGGGTACTTCATTCAGTTTCTAATTCTTAATATATATCCATACTGCTTATATACTGATTTTGATTTAACTATAAATGAAATAATATAAAGATCTAAGGAGCGAGATAAGGAGCTCATTATTAGAGGCTAGTCATACAAATGAAGAAATTTTGTAGTGGGCAATGTATCATTTTGAAAATTGACAGAATTGGGTAAGCTACAAAATTATAAAGAGTTCAGTCTTTAAATTAATTTGGGCAGTTTTCAAGCAAGTTTACTAATATCTTATATAGAAAATTTAATCTAGGTCCTAGAGTTTGCTTAAAGCCAACATTAGGGAGTCATATTGCTTCATTTAATAATGAATTCTTGCATTTGTTGGTTTATAGAATGTAAGATATAGTGGAGGACATTCATGCAAATTATTCTACACTGGACACTCAGAGTTCAGCCAAAGCTGCTTAACATTTTAAGTTATATGTTTTCCAAATTATAAGCATTACATTACCACAGTTAGTGAAATAACATGTTTCTATAAATGAAATAAGAATAAAGTCAAGTTATTCCAGATTGCCCAAGATAATGTTGTGAGAAGGAAGTTATATTAATAGCCATGAATATACTAATAATGTGAATACTGGCTCATGTATTGTCAAATGTATATCCCCAAAATGATGGGTATTAGTGGATGTAGCAAGCATGTGGTTGTCTTAAAGAGAAATGTCTCCCCAGCTATACTGAGGTGTTCTGGAAAAACAGTTTAGTCCTTACTGAGATCATGTTTTACAGAGGCATTGTTTTTCTCAATGCCAATGGACGAGTCTGCTTTGAATCATCTCCTCTTATCAAAAATGCATTTGGACATTAGTGGGAATTTGTTCATCTGACTTGAGCCTGTACCCAAGCTCTGTGAGTGTACTCACTCTGGGAACTAATTAAAAGGTTTTAGCTTGTTTGTGTTCTTTCCAAAGGACAGCCTTCTGAAAAAGATATATTAACTATTCTTTGTAAACTACAGGGTAATGCATCTGGAGTAGTCATCCCTGTACTTTTAGAATTAGCTGGGCAAACCTTGTTGCTGCCTTAAGAGATTTTTAATTATATAGTTTATTTCTGTAATTGCTTTATTTTATAGTGTACTTACTTCCTGGAAGTGCACTTTGTGTATGTGGCAACTCTTATTTCTTTATTTATAAGGTTAATGTCACATAATTACAGGATAAATACTGGAGCTACTTTTGTCCCATGTGCCAGTGTTTAAGTAACTTAGTATTTTGTACAAAGAAACAAAATGGTGATTAGTATTTTTTTCTTTTGATTCCCTATTTGTGAAAAGTAGCTTTCTGCAGAAAAGAAGATCACCTATTACATTACTTGCAAAATTTCTTGCAAGTGCCAGAGCAGTGAACAGATTTTTGAAATAACTCATGCTATAGTAAGAACTAGCACAATGGACCTTTGTTTTTCTACCGTATCAGATAATTTATTTTCATACTTACCAGGGAAAACATTTCTTTCATGCCGTTAAGTTAATACTTCCAGTTTCAAGTTCTGTGTGTTGCTTTTGCTATCAATTCTAAATTTGTACATAGTTAACTGAAATGTAGAGAAGACAAAATCAAAATTTAGAATATACTATATTACTCATTTGTTCACAAACTAAAAGGAAAAAATTGTAAACAATGCTGACATTGTATTCAGGTTAAATTGTTAGCACATTTTGACAGATATTTTAATAATTTTTGTAAGTAGAAAACTTTAAGACTTCTAGCTTTTCAATGGTTCCATAATTTAAAAGATGAGATATAATATTTTAGATCTTAGTATGGTAATATTAATCATGCCAGTAACAAAATATGCATGATTCCTTAATTAATTCATCCATGAACATGTATTTTATATTATTAATTTTCAATAATGAAATATACTGAATTTTATGTACTTATTCTATTTGTATGAGGTAACCAGATAAAATAATAATTGTAATTTGCATTAAAAGTTTTCTAATATTACTAAGAAATGAAACATGATGTGACACAGAGAGATCAGGTCTTGAGGACATATAAAAATGGAATTCAGATGAAATAAATAAAATTTTAAAGATAATAAAAGAAATGAATTTTTAAAGAAAAGATAACTTTTGTAGTTCAGATTCCAATGTTGAGTAACAGCTCTTCAAGTCATATAAATAATAATGTTAATATTTGTGGTTAGCAGGTCATATTTTCTCACTTTATCTAATTAAAAATTTCTACAGTTTAAAGTCTATTAAAACTAGTATCTTTAAAGGCTACAAAAATATTAAGAAGAAATCTTTATGCTCTTTAATTTTTTGAGATTATAACTTAACTTTGGTATTTCTTCTTTCCTTTTCCTTTCTTCTAATATTTCCACAAACCTCATCCAACTCTTCTTCAAATTCATTGCCCTTTATACATCAATCATTTCAAACATATTTGTGTGTGTGAGACTGTGTGTGTGTACATGGGTTTCTAACTACAACTTCTCCAGTGTATATAATGCTACATGTTCCACCATAATAAAGGAAGAAAATATCTATTAGAATTGATAATGAGATAATGTGAACGTGTGGAAGAAACTGAAGGCTCAGAGTACTTTAGCTACAGGACGAGGACCCAAAATTTGACTATAACACACAGATTCTTCAGTACACTGAATATTTTAATGCTTTGAAATAAAAAAAGAAAGTCCATATATACAAACAACAGCTGCAAACTACTATGTCCACTGATGTTTCTGTGTTGAGTAAAACCTTATTTTCTGCTCTGAAACCTAGAGTACGCACTCTGTGGTTTCTTCTTTCAATACCTGTTCTATACTGGCACAATGTCTTTGTTCCATTCTTCTATAGCTCTATGACTATCTTTAGGTTAGTTTAGAATATCAAGATACTTCAGTCCAGCCTACAGTTGTCATGAGTTTATTGGAAAACGTTAATCACAAGAAAGGCTTTGAGCATCATTGGAGTACCTGTTAAAAACATGGAATGAATAAAGGGATCATGGGAAAAGGCTGTTGTGGAATGTGTACCCATAACACATAATATAAAACTACTTTTGACTCCCCCAAAACACTATTAGAAAACACTGAATAAAAACAAATGGTTCAGAAAGAGCTTAAAAGTTTTGACTACTTTGACCCCTTGTTTATATGCTTTCTCTGACAGGAAGTATAAACCCACGACCCTATATGCCATCAATGACTATGAATGGCATTTGGCATTAACTAGCTCTTTAGGCAGACCTAAAACTCAGACCCACTTTTCTTTTTCTAATGGTTATTGTGTAGTCTCATATTGGTTCTGATTTCTAACACGTGTTAATTTTTATGGCATTTAATTTCATAAGCTATTTGTGGCACTTAATTTCATAATTATACTTTGCATGATAAAAAGTTTTATCTGTCGTATGAAATGTTTTCCTGGAGTACATGAGAATTTTATGTCCTTAAATCTAATGTTTGGTTTTTGGAATAGAAGAGTCAAAAGATCACATCTCTCACTAGGGAATGTCAACACTGTCTAGATTTCTGAAATATCTTTGTCACCATTGCCAGCAATAGGTTATTATAAAAATACTAATGTGGATCACATTCCTAAAAGATGTTTCTTCATTTTCAGGTATAAAGCATTCCCCACAAAGCCTCACATGCCCTTTAAATAAAAGTTCTGTTTTGTAAACAAATGCATATTACTTTTTTTAAAAAAATAAAATTTGTAAACACTTGGGGTGGAGCAAGGTGTAATGTTGTTGCAGGATTTCTTCTAATGCAGTCTAACTCAGGAAAACTCAAAAGTTCTTATGTTGTTTCTCTTTTATCTGTTAGTTTTGGTGATACCAGGCAGACGATCCATGTTAGAAATGACTTGTTTTTACCACCTTTCTTTAATTTCTCAATCTCTTCTTTTACAGAGTTGTAGACAGCTTGGGATTATTAATATGGCTTTATTTAAGGTACTCAAACTAGAGGACTATCATATATAATTCTAATACATGTCTTGTTAATAATAAGTACTAAATACTAAAAGTCTTCGATCCAGAAATCCAGAAGGTTTTCTGTATTTCACTTGTACATTGTGGTTGGACTGTGTTTTCTTCTGAGTCTCCTGATGCATTTTGGATGAATGTGTTCTTCTCAGACATTTTCCTGGAATATCACAACAGGAACATATTGTCATTTTGTAGAGATAATTACAAGGACAGTTCTACCTTAATACCACACCTTCATCATGCATTTTTCTACTTTAAGAAGAAAGTATAGGAAAATAGTTATGTAACCAGAATCTAATGTCAACAGCTACTTTCTCCCCTGTGTTTCTTTCACAAACAAACTCTTCATCCTTTGTACTATCCCTCACAAATAGACTTTTTCTGAGACACCAAAATTTCTGGAAAGTAAAAAAAAAAAAAAAAAATCATAGTGTCATAGTCTGAGAATAAAGTAATTTATTTGGTTTGGAAGATATTATTATAATGATGCCATTTCTTTCAGAATTAAAACATATATTTAATACAATCATAATTGGGTATCTGTAGGACTAGATTTTGTTATTAGTTACTTAACAAGATACTTAAGTTTAGTTTTAGAAAATTTAAATAAGAGAAATTTGTCCAACTGGATATATTCATATATGCTAAACATTAAAATGACTTGTAGTTGATATGACAATAAATTTAATACAGAAAGAAGATCAAGGATCTGGGGAAAGGAGAAAGAGACATTAGTTAAGTTCTTACTTCGTAACACTGAATATGTATGTTAAATTCCCAGTATGCTCATGAAAGGACCAGGTACACATTTATTCACAATGTTAGAGAGATGAAGATAGAATGACTCATGGGATTTGTGGGATAGCCTGTCTAATATAATTGGTGTGCTCCAAGCCAAAGAGAGACTGTCTTTAAGGAGGTAGAACTCATTACTGAGACTGCCAACTACTCTTTATATACTACCCACCCATGTGTGCCTAGACACATATGAACATGAATACAAGCACATTTAGACATACATATATGTATAACAATAACTTATAAAGAAGATGTAGAAAAAGATGTGAACAACTACAAATGTAAAAATGCTATAGTCCAATAAAGTAGAAAATAATAAATTATTTTATAGTTTTACTTATTTTTATTTTTAAACTAGTTCTCCTAGAACTTCATATAGTATATTTTGATCATATTCACCTTCTACTTTCGCTGTATCCTCCCAAAGCCACCATTACCTTATTAAATTACAATTTCATGTGTTCTTTAAAATAAAGTAAATAAAAACAAGTCAAATTTGTAATACTCATTTGCTCTTGGAAGAGAGGACATTCTTTCAGGAAGGTCTGACTACAAGGGGTTATGTCCTTAAAGAAAATTACCTGTCCATATCCAAGCAGTTATCAATGGACAGAAGGTCTTCATATAAACATGGAACTTAAAGACCACCCCCATCCATACTGGGATTTTATGTAGCTTGATAAAAATTATTGCAATATTATTATAAGAAGAATTATCCAAAAATAAGTTAATATATTAAAATTGTTATACAGAATAAAATAAACAAATGTATAGATATATATATGCACAAATTTTAATTTTGTAGTTAGAAAAAACCCTAAAGTTACAAAAAAGAGGAAATTATATGTTTCAACATTGGCTCAATTGGATACATTTTTTGTAACTCTTTAGATCTAGACTAAAAATGAGAAATTTTGGAAAAGAGAATCAGTATGACAATACTCGAGCAAAAAGATCATAAATAAACAGTAAAATTGTACAAATCCAGAAAACAATGAATTTGAAAACAAGTAGCATGCATAGTTTAGTAATTTGGGGATAATGTCATTGTTAATCAGTAGTCATTCAGTTAGAATTAAATAGAAAAGTAAAGTCAGTTAGTAGAATTCCAAAAATTATGTAACATATTTATTTTTCTATGTTAATGTAAATTCTTAATATTTATGCTTAATTTAAATAAGCTTTCTAAGAAAACGGTGAAGTATTAAGATAAAGATTTTTACACATACAAAGCTACTATAGCCTTAATACATAAAATCTGTAACTTAAAGATGCTTTAAAAAAGAGTGATTGAGAAATTGCTGATTCCATTTTATATGGAAGTGCTAGAAAATTCAAATGAAATAATTTATGAACTAGACATAATATGTTAAATAAGAATACATACTTGTAAACCACACAAAACATATGCATGGAGAACAGCTGCAAGTTGATAGGTCATTTAGTAAGTTTATAACCGAGGACCATTTTCTTACCATTTCTGAATGATATTCTTTATTGTTTATATATTTATTTACCATTTAGGTTTAGGTTAAATGGAAAATCAATTATAAAATTATCTTTATGCAAATCAGGTAAGTTAAATATGTAAATAAATATTGCACAAATTTTCTTTGTACTGAAAATTGCCAAGCGTAGTTAAATAAACAATCATGTTATGAAGTAATGGTATGAAAGAGCTCTGAAAATTTCCAGGAAATGAGAATGTATCCCATCATTAATATCACTGAGTGAAGTTAGAAAGTCAGATAAGGCCCTAAGGTCACATGGAGATTGCACTGGAACATGTGCTTGATTTAATAGAAATGTCATAACCAAAACATTTGCATCAATGAACTGCACATGAATTAAAGATAAGTGAATCAAAAGCCTTAATGTACTGATCTGAAGTCACAAAATCTGTATAATTGTGAAATGTTTCATTAATTTACTAAATGGTTCCTTCTTCATGTCTTTTCTTATTTGCAAATTAGAGACCATACAAAATACATTCAGTCCGTGCACAATAGAAAATGGTAAGAAAATACTAATACATCTTTGGGAGTCAGTAAAATATACATAATGAGAAAGTACACTTAACAAGAAATAAGTTTATGGCTACAAACAACTTAAAACTAGTATCAAGCTTCCAATGTTCTTGTTCTAATAGCCTTGGTAACAGTACACACCATATAAATTTGCATAAGTAAAAGTATTTTAACATGCTATTTTATTTGAAATTCACATTACCTTTGTTAAAGAAAGAAGACTTGCATATTCCTATTTTTTGGAGTTTGAGGTTCACAGAGAATAAGGATTGATATATGAACCCTCAGTCTGTCAAGGCAGATTGGTGATTGTCTCACCAGCCATGTGCAAGTATAGAGAACTCCAAGCCTTGATGTATTTAAAGACAGAAAGACTTTCAAATTATATAGAACATAGATTTGAAACACAAATTCTAGTTAGTATTAAATAAAACCTCAGAGTCATATATAGGGGGAAAGCTGCAATATCAGAGAGAGCAAACAGACCATAGTCAAATCTCACCCAGCTAATTTCTCAGAATAAAAGGTATCTTCAAGAGTCATCATCCTGTTGCTTCTACAGAATACCACACTCTGCTTATGCTTCCTTAAATATCTTCTTTGCCCAGTTGTTTCACTTCTGGGTTCAACTCTTCATCATAATTCTAGAGTTTCTGGCCTACCCCTGAGGTTCAGACCCACTTGCAGCCCTGCTTTAGCCTAGTCCCAAATAATCACACAAAGACATATTAATTTCATGCTCATTGACCTATGGCTCAGACATATTGCTAGCTAGCTCTTTCATCTTAACTAAACCTATTTCCATTCATCAGTTTAGCCTTGTGGTTTAGTAACTTTTCTCAGAGAAACATGGTTGTCTTCTTTCCTCTGTGTCTGCGGGCGTCTCAGCTGGTATCTCTCCTGGTGTCTCTGCTCTCTTCCTATTCCCAGAGTTTTCTTAGTCTGGAAGCCCCACCCACACGTCCTGTCTGCCTTCAGGGCAATAATCATTTTATTAGACCAATTAAACTAATGTTATAATTAACATGTAATATATTACATGTAAAGGCTTTGTCTAATGTTTGGCTGTGTGTCTCAGCCTATGCTCCTATCAGCTGCTAGAGGAGGCCTTGATTCTGACAATTGACCTACAAATTTATTTATTAGTATCACAGAATATTGAAAATATTAAGCGGAATCATTTTTTGAGCCATGTGGCTTCTGATTATTCCTGGACATCCAGGCAATGCCAGACATAAGCTACCTCTCACGGAATTAGCTTCAAGTTAGACAAATCTTTGATGGCTCCACAACTTCTGAGCCAGCATTGCCCCAGCACATCTTGCAGACAGAATAAGTTGTTGGTAGTAGGTTTTATGGATGGGTTGATGTCCAAGTCTCACAGCTGGGATCCAAACCTGGTTACAGAAGATAGCCACTTTAGGCTCTATATCCTCCATTACCTCTGTTACAAACAGTCCTTGATAGGGTCGTCCTCCGAGGTTCTAGGAGTTTTTCCCCTACACTTGGTTTTCACATTACCTACAAAATGCCCACCTGTTTCATTTATCTCTCCCCATACTCTCTCTGGTCCCTCCCTTCTCAGCTTGATCCCTCCTATTCCCATCCCCACCTTCCTCCAGTCCAGCTACAAATTCTACTTGTTTTTTACTTTTCCAGAGAGATCTGTGCTTCCTCTCTAAATCTCTCTGTCTAATTTCTCTCAATCTGTGTAATGCGGAGTCTCAGGGAGCCTCACAGAACAGAGAGAGAGGAAGGACTGTAAAACCCAGAGGAGTTGAGAACACCAGGAGGATGCTGCCTACAGAATCAACTGACAGGAACTCAGAGAGATTGCAGCTGTAACCACTGGGCCTGCATGGGTCTCCATTAGTCTTTCTGCATATATGCTGTGGTTGCTTAGTTTGAGGATTTTACTGAAATTATAACAGTTAGGGTGAAGGCATCTCTGACTTTGCCTGCTTCCTTAGACCTTTTTCCTCTTATTGGGTTGCCTCTCTTACCCTTGATGTGAAGATATGTTTCTAGACTTATTGAATCTCATTGTGTCATGTTTGATTGATATCACTGCAAGTGCTACATTTTTAAGAAGAGAAAAATAAAAGAGAATAATGTGAGGTAGGAATACTGGGAGGAAGGGAAGAAGAGGATTGTGGTCAGGGTGTATTATATGAGAGAAGATTAAAGAAAAAAAAATAGAGGCTGAATAGCCACTGAAATTTGATTTTTAATGACTTAGAAAAACATCTGGTATCTGAAGAAATGCATAAACTAATACATATATGAAAATGGTCTGTCTAAAAACAAACAAAAACTACAATTTTATATTCGGTCATTTCTTTCTTCTTTTGACATTGTTTTAGTTTGTGGCATTCAGAATTAACAAATTAGAGTGCAACATGCCACAAATATAAATACACATCTATGTCTTTTCATAATTTCAAGATCTGTGGAATAACAATGAACTCACAAGCTAGGTTGCATTTGTTGGTTGCAGTTTACTCAGTATTCCTAGTTACCTGTAATAGCTGGACACTGACAAACCATCTCTTTCTTAATCTGGTTTAGATCATTAGTGGTAACTCTCATATCACATGTTACTATCATACAGTGAATTATGAAGTCATTAGATGTATGTGGTACAGAACAGCTACAAAAGTTTTAGAGAAACCATGACATTTCAGAAGTGTAAAGTATTCCTAAAGGGCTTACTGTAGGCAGAAACAGAGAGGTAACAGATGTGCAATAGTACCTGCAGAGGACAGAGGGCATTAGCAAACACAGCTGGAGAGCCTATCCAGGTCTCAAGAGTTGAATTCAGTTTCAAGGTAAGAGTCAGTACTATGGAAGCCACAGGAAAAAGACACAGGATAGATTGCAGGTCATAGAGATGGGGTACAGGACCAGGTCTTTACTGATGAATAGATGTACAGACAAATGGAAACTTGAGAAGTACAAGTCAACAGTGGAATCTCAGCTGTTGGGAAGGTCAGCAATTATTTGCCTGTCTGTTCTTTGAAACACACAGCAAAAGATCACACAATCAGGCAATGGGACTGTCTTTGTTACAGTGTAAGGACATGTCAATGCTGTAGGACCCAGATGATATAATACTCTTCTTAGGTCTGGATAATTCGATATATATTTAACATGTCCATGTATTCATGTGGTTCAAGTCTAATTTGTTGAGTTTATATGTAACATCATTTTATCTCTGTCTCACGGGTATAACTGAAAAAGGAGTAATAAATCAATGGTTTTCAAATTTTCTAATGCTGTAACATTTTAATACAGTCTCTCAAGTGGTGGAAATGATTTTTGTTGCTACTTGATAACTGTAATTCTGTTACTGGTATGAATTAAAATGTAACCTGTGTTTTCTGATGGTATTTGTTGGTTGTGACCTACAGATTGAAAACTACTATGCTATATGAACAAGTCATCTTGCTTTGTCCTTTGCAGGCAAAATGTCGCCAAATGATGCATATAAAATGGGGTCACACATGGAAAACCAATATGGAATAACTTATCAATAAAGACTGAAACTGGATGTTTTGAAGTGTTGGAGAAGGCTTAGAAAAATCAAGCAATCATAAAATATTAAAAGACATTCAAGTAAATATATATTCATTTTCTGCATGCACCAATATATTAAATGTTCCTACATTTTATGTAAAGACAGTTACAGCTTACATATACAAAATATGTATGCAATGATATTATTATATTGATGTGAGATAGAGACAATCTTCCCAACGCAGATAAGTTATCTCTGACAAACCAAATAAATAATTTCATAAAATTTTAGCTGAGTAAACCATTTTTAGCTTATTGTGGCTACACACCAGAGGGTGGGTGTCTCAAAGACAGCTGCATCTTTGAAATTCTCACACTAGGGCTAGAGAGCTAACTCAGCAGGTAATGATGCTTGCCGTCAAGTCTGATGACCCATGTTCCATCTCTAAAAACCATATGGTAGCAGGAGGGAAGTCCCACAACTTATCCTGTGATCTCCACATGTGTTCTGTGGCATGTGTGCACATCCACATGTGCTTGTGTGTGTGATCCCACACAGAGACACACACATTAATAAATGTAAAAAAGAAACTAAAAAGCTCATACCATCATGGATGACAATTCATGAAAGCTGCAAGCTGCATCCCTGCAGCTCCTTAACCAATTTACAGCCAGCTTCCAGGCACAGTCCCCTCTCCCAGCAATAGTCCACTGTTTTCTCAGCCTTGGAGAGGGTCCATAGATGCTTGTAATTTTGTTAACTTTCTACATCTTAGGAGTCTCCCCCTTCCTCGAAGAGGGAATGTTTCAATTTGGAACCAACAACTACATAAAACACAACATGCATGAAACTTTACCATTTGCAATTTTCTGAAGTAACATTAAATTACAAAATAATATCAAAATGGGAATCTATAAAAATTATTGAAAAAAATAATTTCCCAGTAGACGTGCTTACACACATCGTAACATCAGTATTTGTTTGACTTAAGCAAAAGGACTGTGTATGTGAAAGCAACCTAGACTACCTAAAACATTAATGTACAAAACAAGAAGATAACAGCAAAGTATGTCTTCATTGTCTAGGACAGACATAAGAGAAATTAATTAGAACTTTCTTCTGAAAATATAAATATGCATGTGATTTATAAATTTATTTTCAAAACACAAATGCTCTATTAAATTTTGTTTGCCATTTTTTCTCCTAAAATTAAAGCATCCTTTTTTATTTTTAAACTTTTATTGAGGGTATGATTTTTCATTTTAAATAAATCAAAAGGAATATATATTTAGCTATTATACAAAAAACAATTAAATTTCTGTTCTTTGGGCAAAACTATACCACGAAAAAGACAGTGCTTATTTCTTTAAAAGATTTTTTTTTCTCTAAGCTCAAGCTGTTAGGAAAAGTACTGATTGCCATTGACATCTGTGAATTCTCATTACCCCTGACAGTTTAACTTTGTCAAGTCACAAGGAACACTGAATTACTCAGTACCTAGCCAGTGCTCTAAGAAGAAATACAAGGTTAGGATCCTGTAAGCCTACAAGTCAGTACATGTTCATCAAGCAATCAATATGTCGCCCTGTGTTATGTGTGTGTCTTCCGGAACATGAATATTCTATCTCATGTCTGAACAAAGATTGTCTTACAGATTTTTCCTCATGCAGCTCACCACAATATCTTCTTAGAAACAATGGTCAATGCTTCCAACTTATGCATAAAAATTATTAGAAAAATATAATTTAGCATACAAATCAAGATACATGACACTTGAATGGATTATGCAAAAAGCATTTGTATACTCTGCAGGAATCAGAACAGAAAGGCAGAGTTTGGCATGCTTTGACATCAGCTGGCAATGTGCATGTATGACCATTCCAGTTTGTTGTTGTTGCTCTGTGTATACATGACCCCCTATAGCACTATAAGTTTTGATGTTGGGCTGACAATAGTTAGCAAGTATATTAGCATGTAACTATGAATCTATGAATATAAAAACTCATTCTATATTTAATGAAAATGCTTTTGAAGATTCAACAGAAATAAGAAGCAGCTTTAAAATTTCACCATCAGACAAAAGCATGATAATGCAAATTAAGTCAACATACACACCATCAAACATAAGTACCTGACGACTTGTGAAGGGACATGGGGTTACATTTAGAGTTGTAGCTGAATGAGCAAAGCAAAATTAGAGCATATTCGTATACTTATATTATACAAGCAAAATGGCAAAATTCCATTTAGTTAAATTTAAAGTCACTAGCTTCTACTTTAATTTCTCTTTTCAAGAAAACAAGAATGTCCCTTATTAATTGAAAATGAAGGAAGAAAGACAGAGGGAAGAAGGTTGAAATGATGTTACAGTCTTACATTTACAAACTGGGCAATTATGTAACTTGTGTGAGATTCATTCAGTGTTTATAAAACTAAATTAGTAGTATATATGGAATGATGTAATAATGTAGCATGTAAGGTTTTGTTTTGTTTTAAGTGATATAAAAACAGATGAGATCATTTTCAATCAAGCAATGTATTTATTTATATCACTTGAAAACTGTAAGCCAATTGCCCTGCAGAATCTGTTCAGAATCTCTTAGCACATATTATTGGGGTAGAAAAAGAGTCTTTGATATTCATGGTAGGGAAATAAAGCTACTTCTATTGATATAAAGAAATGAAAGTTGAATATATGTTTTGTGGTTGACTATGATTATTTCTTTCTACCTCAAATTTTAATTGCTGCAAATCTTGTAATACATTACAGCTAAGCCCATTAAAGCATTTTTTCAAAGCACTGCCCTAATTCCAACCATTTTACCTCTTTTTAAAATATTTTCTTCAAAATTTTGAATTGACATTGTTGACTATGCGAGTCTGTCATTGGCCATGTGACTCAAGTCTTCACTTGAGCTTGAAAAACTTCCAAAATGAGACTGTAGTTACCTAGATTGTTTCTGGCCTTTCCCAGAGCTCTCCCATGCTGGTTCTTTAACTCACTGGGTGGTACACAGACTCCAATAGGGTAATGTGAGATTCTAGAGTAGAATATTAGAATCAAATCAATAAACCCTATCATGGTGTGGAATAAGACCTCACATTTTATCTTCCCTTGACTATCATGTTCTAAAACCTTAATTTTGTTCTTCTTTGGTTTATGATATAATCAAAGTAAAAATTATAGACATGATAGAACATTGGTTTTCTGTTGTTGTTTGGCTGGTTTTGTTTGTTTTTCTAGCTTATTTGCTAATATTTTATTTTTTTAATCCCAAAGTACAATGTACATATTTTTCCCCAGAACTACTAGCATGTCAGAATATTAAAAGTAAAAGCCTGATCTGTGCTGACAATGTGATCTTATTTTTTCCAGTCCAGTTGTTTCACTCAAAGGTAGAAATGTTCTTAGAAAGTATAATGCTATCATTATCAAGAAATTGATTAAGTTGCATTTATATAGCATCTGCTTTGTGTCTATATATTTACTAATCTACATTTTGATTAATTTTTCCCAGATACCTTGCTTTTGTTTTTAATATCCATCATTTTAGATGTTTTATTTCTGAAGTGTATATACTTCAAGCAATCTAGGAGAAATATTAGAATACAAACATCTAACTTAGTTTTGTCTAGTTTTATCAGTTGAGCTGAGACAAAAACTATGCTAGCTTTCACTAGTTTGAAAAGATAGTTTGAGTTGTTTCCTTATATAAAATATTTATTAGAATCTTCAGGTTCCATTAAAAAAAACCAGTAGAGAGGTAGTATATGACATCAAAAAGATAGCATCTTCCAGACAAAAGAAGGGCTGGTGCATACATTAACTCACAAAGACTGAAAGCAGACACAAGACATACACAAGCTTAAGCTAGGCAAAATCCCAGTACAGAGAAAGGGAAGTGGGCATGTCTTCCCAACCCTGGCCAACTGGCAAAAAGTAAATAAAAACATAAAAAATAGATACATGTAGTTTGATTCTTCCATGTTAGTGTGACAATTTGGTTATACCTATGTAGTTATAATGTAGTCACAGGCTGGTCATATATGTTGCATAGTATTATTCTAATATATTTATTTTAATATTTGCAAATGTCTTTGGTTTTCATCTTGAAAGTGCATATGTGATGTGGTTATTCCTTCCAATTTGAATATGGGAAGAACAATATTAGAACTAGGAATACATTTTACTGAGCCTCAGGATATCTTTAACATATCTTTGTACTATTATTATTATAATCAGTTATTTTTATTACTGTTATGTGTTTTGTTTTTTTTTTTCTTGAAGTCTTCTGGTAAAGAGAAAGCTCTACCTCACGCTCTACTTGCATGGACTAAACTTGTTTGCAACTCTTTTCCACTGGTCTTCCTGGAGCTTACCCTGTTTTGAGGTAAGAGGCCTCACTCACAGATTTGCATTGCAGTTCAATTGTGTTGTCAAAGATCTTGATTTATTTTTGACTATTTTCACTTTTTCTCTGAACACTGTATTTTGCAATATATGTGCTGAAAGCAAGCTGCAAGGTAAACTTTTAATTTGGCTTTTTCTAAAAGCATAACGATGCAGCAGGCATGAAAATTCTGTTGTCCTTAATTTAGTTGTTGTTTATTTATTTATATTTTATTTTTGAGATTAGCATATAATTCAATGCTTTTCTTTTTCTTTTTCTCCCTCCAAACCATCTCATATACTCTCTATTGCTCTCTTCCAAATCCATGGGCTTTTTTATTAATTTTTACATATACATATATATATATTTCTTAATATAACCTGCTCAATTCAATATTTCTTGGATGTATTTGTAGTAACACACAATCCATTATTGCTCTTTTTCTCTGGTGAAGACAGTGTCTTCTGCTCTCAGCACTCCTCCATTGCCTGTAGTTTTCTGTGCAGGGCTGTTGCCTGGTCAGCTTTTCCCTATCCACTTGGGCATGTCCATTGTAGGTGTCCTTTTTGAGCTCATGCTTAGGTGATCATGTTGGGGAGACTTTATAAAATTATAAGAGAAGACACTAATTATTTTGAAGTGTGTATAAGATTTAGGGCAGATAACCTAAATAGAACCCAAGATGTGGTGGAAATGTTCTCTGTATGCTGAAAATATAAGAGCTGTTTTGTTCTACGTGGACCACTGTAGAAGTGGGTGAAGGATCAGAGGAGAGACAGGTAGAAGGAGGGTGGAGTTAGTCAGTCTCCATCCAACCCCAGAGGAAAAACCATATAAAGAATCCAGTGAGCCACGGGCAGGGCCATGTGGCAGATAGAATACTAGAAGTGGGTTGAATTAAGATGAAAGAGCTAGCTAGTAATGTGCTGGAGACATGGGCCAAACAGTATGAAATTAATATAAGCGTCTGATTCATTTCTTTTGGGGAAAAAGCCACAGTGGGCCAGGTACAAACTTCTGACCCAAACAGGGCCAGAAATCTTCTACAACACCAAGAGGTAGTTAATACTAATTTTCAGAAAAATACAAAAGGAGCTTGATGCATAAACACATTTTTAAAAAAACTTTTAAAAGAGTCTTTTATTTTACAACTGACATTAATCTTTGACTGTGGCTTATTATTTGCCAAGTATGATCAATTTTACACCCAAACTATATTGTGTCCTTGAGATAATATTTAATCTTTCAGGTCATTCATTGTTGGATCAGAAAATCCTGCCTCCTAGGATGGTTGGAAAATTAGATAAGATTACCCATGTACAACATTTCTCATCTTTTACTTCGCTCAGAGTGTAGATTCAAAACTGAAAATCCATTTCATGTGCAATAAATACAAAATTTATTGAAACTGAAAACAACTATTACCCATTATAAGATAGAATATCCATATGAACTAATGATTTCTGGAAACTGTGTGACATGATTGGGCATTAAAAGCAGCCAGTTTACAAAAGGAAAGTAGCAAAGCAAAATGTCTTGTTTGGTCTTGCTGGAAAGTAAAGAAGCTTGCCAAATTTATGGGCTAATCACTGGATACAGATAAGCCAAAGAGGAGACACTTTTGACAGGTTTTCTGGAATAAGACCATAAAATAAGTTTGCCAGCGGAAGAAAGAAACCTATCATAAAGCACATTGAGAAGTAGGCAGGAGAGTTTGGATTTTATGAGCTACACATAAAGAATTTACCAAAATTATCAAAAACTTATCAAGTACTAAATGCATAATTTTGTGTGTATATTTTACTGTATTTTCCTTGTGTGTCACAATAAAACATTTTAGAAAGTAAAAAAATAAAAAATAAAAATTATATTCCAAATTAACAAACAATTGAATAGCTAATTAAGAACATACCCACAGTTTAGGTTAGATTTTGTGTGTCTGATTTGCTATGATGTCTGCAAAGTAAATTACATACATAAGTTGATCCCAGGAATCCAAATTAGTTTTAATTTCCTTTGTAACACAACCATGAGTCATCTGATCGAAAAGGAAAAGCTTTGGTTGAGGAATTTCATAGATCAGATTGTATTGTGGGTATGGGCATGGGGGTTATCTTGATTATGAATTGTTGCAGGTGGGTCTAGTCCACTATAACTGACATCATGACTAGAATGGTGATCCTGGGCTGTACAAGAAAGCTAGGGTAGCTTAATCTCTTGATTTTATTAATTAATTAATTAATTAATTAATTAATTAATTTTGGAGTGGTTAAATTAAGACACTGACAAGAGTTATCATGACCCTGCAAGAACTGCTCTTCTGATTTACTATGGGAAAATGGTTTTGCTTGATATTTTTATATTTCTGCCCATTGTTTTTTTCCCTACAATTAAGAAGCATCTCTTTCTTACATTTAAGAAAAAAAAAATTCAGAGGGAAAGATGAACAAGTCATGAGGGCCAGAGAGTGGTGACTAATGCCTTTAATCCCATTACTCAGAAGACAGAGTTCTTTTTGTATTTCTGTAACTTCAAAGCCTAAAAACAAAACAGTAGCAGTTCACAACTTTAATCCTAGCTCTAAGATTATGATGAAGCGTTGAACCCAGAAGTGAAACAACTGGAAGGGGAAGATATTTAAGGCGGGCATAGGCAGACATTCAGGCATTCTGTAGGAGCCACCAGCAAGGTAGATGTGTCTTGAAGACAGCTTTTACCTAGTTCTACCTGAGAAGTTGAGTGGGTAGAATTTCCTTTCTCTGATATTCCAGCTTTTATCCCACTATCTGGCTCTGAGTTTTCATTAAATACCAACTAGAATTTGTGCAATAATAAAGGCCTCAATTCTTTGATGCCCACACTATTTTGAGAGGGTTGCTAAGTTCCTTTGTTTTAAAATATTTTTCAAGGTTTTCTACAAAACCATAATTGCTAGTGAACTTAAAATCAAGGATAAAATGTTTGAGGATTAAGAGAAAAAACAAACTAAAAACTGTTTCAAATATGATGTGTTTGTCATGGGTTCTGTTCATTTTTGCCTGTAGTAAACATTTGCTAGCATATTTTATATGAATATAAGTAAAATAAAAAACATTATTTGAAGATTGTTTATTAAATTTAGCTTTTCTTTATTATAAAAAGACTTAGTTTCAGTTCTTAATTTTTTCCTTAGAACAACAGAATAAAGTTAATCCACAAAAATTATCTCAAAAGCAAAAAGAGTTCACTTTTACTTAAAATGTTTTCTTAAAACCTTTAAAGAGGACATCCATCCCCACTATTTAGAAGATGAGTAAGTAGCAACAGTATTTCCTCTTTACTTAGAAGTCCAGATATTTTATAGGCCTGAGAAGCAATTTTGAGGTGAGCAGTAATCATTGGCCCTAATAAAGGCAGATTGCTGAGTGCCTCTTTTCTTCCATCACCCTTCCCTGTGACCTTTATGCATCTCTACTGTGCCGGCTCATCCTACCTCCACCATAAAATTGTTCAGCCATTTCTCTCACTCATTTGTATGATTTTCCTTAATGGCCCAATGTGTCATGTAATTCCACAGTGTCCCTTCACTCAGCTGGATCTGCTTGAAATCTCACTCTTGAATTCCTTTGTCACTTCAGACTGTCTTTTTCCTTTTGTTTCTTGAATACCTAGAAGCTTCTGGGGGAATGGTGTGTAGGATGATAAACCAAGGGAATACCTTACATCCTTTACATCAATATACATTCCTTCTTCCCCTTGTCAGAGTCAATATGAATTATAATTGAGTACTTCAATGAATGAAGCAAGTTAGAAACTAAACCCAAGTGTTTGAAGAAGCCCGAAACACATATAATCATGCCTTGTACCAATTGTGTTGCGTATCTGAGAATTAAAAATAAAACTCTTTCAAATAAAACTGCTAATGATTTTTAAATTTCCTTATCTTTTTATTTCATGCTGTAAGACAGATATGCTGAGTGAAAGCAGTAGCAATCAGAGTATTATTCAGTGAAAATTTAGTCTTTTTTGAAAATAACTCTTTTTTTTTTTTAAACGGTAGAACAGAGTTTAATTTACACTTTGGACATTGTATATGCACGTGCTGTTTTACATTACTGTGCTTGTGACTTTCAGCAAGAGAAATGTTCAATGTTGTGCTATTGCTACCCTAAGCATTGATTAAACTCTCTGCAGTTCAGGAAGTCTGACAGGGAAGCGAAGAAAATGTAAACTTGAAGATACCAAAAAAACAGTGACATTTCACTCCATAAAACTGCCAATACTTTAATCCTGAATGTTAATCATTTTCATCAGTACACTTCAATATCTTAATTTGTGTACCAAAGAAAATACTTGGTTGTGTTAAGGTCAATAAATAACAATATATTATTAATTGTCCATCTCCTTTCTTATGATATAGAGAATTTTTCTTTTTGCTGAAGTCCCCAGTGTCTACACCATCCCAAGATAGACCTCTAACAAATATTTTTCATTTTCCTTCAGTGAACAACCTACCTTTTATTATTTTGTTATTTATAATCTTTACTTTCTCTGCTTAAGTGATGTCTTTGTCAATGATAACATTGTACTCATTTAAAGTGATGACTGATATGGTAATAGATCCAGTGTGATTGAAAGCAACCTTTGTCAATAAGAAGGCCAGATCCACAAACTGTGTATTGGTCTGAATTTGCTCATTATTGGAGACCTTTCATAGTCATATTGACTTGCTGTCCAAATGTCATTACCTACCTGATGCTTCCATTGTTTAAGCAGTATAGACAATGTTATTGAATTTTGCATCACCCAATATTTGTTCTAAAGTACATATGTCTCAATTATGCCATACCAAACTATGTAACAAATATTTTAGTTTGCAAAACATGTATTTAAGTCTCCAGAAAGAAGGAAACAAGTATATCTATGGGTACTATGCTTTTATATCTTTACTAAATTCTGAAATTTGAAACATAGCTGTGGGCTTTTATTTGAAAACTATATCAAGGTACTAGAGTGATAAATGTCTTAACTATTATTCAAGAATTTGGCTTAGTTATATTTGCCTTTGGAAAAAGTGTTTACAATGGTATGTCACTAATTCCAAGACATTTTCCATTTTTTTAATTTTATTTTTATAGAATAAGGTCTCATTTTGTATTCATGTATCCCCTTGTTCAAGTGCCCTTACCCCTCCTGACCCCTCCTGGTCAGTCTCTGTTCTCCCTATCTGCCAACCCCTCTCCAGAAAGGGCAAGAGGTCCCAACATGGATTAGTTCAGCATCTACTCCAGGCAAGTCTGATTTTCTCATCCTAATATTAAGACTGGGTCAGATTTTCCTCTGAAGGAAATGGGCTCCAAAGTGCTAGTTCAAAGTGCTTCAGAACCCAAACTGTTGAGTGGTTGTGGTTTGCCTCTTCAGTGTATTTTGCTGTTTGTTCTCATGTGGGGACAGTTAATCGTGCCCTCTACTTAACAAAATCACACCTTCTGGTTTACAGAGGCTCTGATCTATTCAGAAAGACGTTTACTCCTATCAATGTTGGGACTATATTAGATTCATATTGTCAATGAGCAAATTAATATATTTCCTGATGTTTTTTATTGTGCCTAATAATTGATGGGTGATCTATACATTTCTTTTTGGTTTGAAGACTAACTTACTTAGGGCATGCAGAATAGTGATGGCAATAGTACTGTTGTTTTCACTTGATGCATACATAGAAAGAAGCACTCCTAAGTTACCTTAGAAAAAGCCTGGCATTTGATTGTCTTGAGAGAGAAAATAATGCTACAGAAAGCACATTCTCCTAACTCTATCCACCCAAAGATTTAATCCTCTGTGCTCTTAATTGTTAAGATGAGTCTCACTTTTAACCCAATCTTCTCTGAATATATGACCAATCAAATTCTTTCCATTCCATTATATGTTTTATCTTTTAAGTTTGCAATTCATCATTTATTTCTTCACTAAAGATTTGAGAATTGTCTTAAGGACTTGTGTTTTCTGATTCTTTGGCTGAATTGCTTGAGAGTTGTGATAATTAATTAATCCTCCCTTGCTCTCTTGTCTGTCAATACTTTATTTTCTATGTCTTTCCTATGCAGACCTTGTTGCTATCTCTATGACACAGCTCCTGATAGCGAGTATAACTCTCTTCCTAACTAGACATTGGGCTTAAGTATCTCTTCTCATCTTTTTCTCTCATTTAACTCTGCAGCCAGCCTGTGATCATATTACTCAAAGGCTTGCATCTGCTTATAAGGTGAAATTCAAACTCACTGAACTAGCATTTATGTCATTCCTTGCATTGGTCCCAACCTATAATTTTAACCTTATCTTGTCTGTCTATTTTATATGAGCTCAATCTATACACTATATCCATTGTGGGATGTTCTTTTCTATTTTTCAATGTTCAGTTACATACTATTCTCTAAATCAATTTTATTGCTTCATTTTTACAAGGGTAAACTAATCATATCTTTTAAATGCTAATCTTTCAGAAGTCTTTACCTACTTCCCAAGATAAAAGCAATCATTCCAATAAAAGCAAAAATTCCAAGTGATTGGTAGCACAATGCAAATCTTTATAACTTTCCTTGGTTTGACCTGAAGTTATAATATCATGGCACTTCATATTTTTTCCTCAGTAGTTAGAGGAACCTAGTGGCATGTAGTTTCTGTGGCCATATGTCTCCATTCTTGGTAAAGACCAGGAATGGTTTAATGCTTTGCTAATTCTGTCCTGAAATTATCAAATTTTGAACATAGAAATTGGTTAAAGTGGGTGAAAAGGACAGAAAGATAGATGAGTAATTCAAGAACATTGTAGATTTTATTCAGGAAAGAAAGGAAGGGTCTCTTGTATGAGGAAGCAGATCCTCTTATCTGCTAACAAATTAGATCAATTATAGAGCAGAAAAAATAATAAATGAAAGTTTTACATTTACCTCCATTCACACTAAATGGAGCAATTCCTCTGTTTAAGGCTGAAAGTAAACTTCATCTGTGGGAATAAACAAATAGTTCATAAGTACTTTGAGCATATGTGAGTTCAGCTAAGTAGCATTCTTAGGTTGGTTATCAGGGCCTCAGATCTCTTTATTGGTTTTGAACTAGGTTTACAGTATGTGGAACAGATTCAGTCTTGTAGTGTAATCCTCAAATTCAATTAGTGAGTATAAGATACTTTTATAGCAGCTATGCTACCATTACACCAATGGGTACTTCATGTTTAGCAGGTTGATATTATAGCTCATATAGTTGACAGCTAAGTTAGACAGTTGATATCTTTGCATTATAGCAATCTGCACAATACAACATATCACAATGTGAGAGTCCTATGACTGCACATGATGCTGAGGATAATGGACAACAACACTCAGAATTTGACTGAAAATGGGGTAAAAGGAATACAAGAAATAAAAGATTGAAGATGAGCTGTGAAATTCTATCTTTTAAGAAGGCCAGAACTATGATAACCATGATGTGTCAGCAGTTTTGAATACTGCAACTATATTTACAGAAGTTAGGCTATCTTACCAGTCATCTACAGAAAGGCAGCAACTCACCAGGCCTTACCATTTATTCCTGATCTACTGACAAAAAAAAAAAAAAACCAAAAAAACAAAACAAAACAAAACAAAAACCAATAGATTAGAGGAGAGTGGAAAACAAGGTTTTTAATAGTATTGCCACTGATGAGACCAACAGGTTGTCCTGTCTAGTTCCAAACTCACAGGCCACAAAGATAACTAGTTAAACCATGTATGAAAAAGAGATTTGGAGAGAAGAGGGGTGATAACTGCTGTGGGATGGGATTGGGAGAGGGACACTAGAATATATAGCATACTTAGATGATGTGAGATGTCTTTCTGTATGCTGTGAACATCACTCATTATTAAAGGAACTGTCTTGGCATATGAAAGGTATCTTAGAAGTAGGTGTGGAAATTGGAGCATAGATAAAGTAAGAAGGGTGGAGACAAAGGACCCTCGATCTAGCTTCCCAAGAAGCAAGATGTGAAGAAGTAATAGGTAAGCTATGGGCCACATGGCAAGGCTGATTAATGAAAATGGGTTGAGTTAAGATGCAAGTGCTAGCTAGCAACATGCCTGAGCCATAGGCCAAGCAGAATGTAATTAATATAAACATCTGAGTCATTGTTCGGGGGCTAAGTAGCAGGTCCTGATCATGGGGCTAATTATTTTAGAACTGCAGGGCTGTGGGTCTGCACCTTGGGACTAGACCAGGCAAGAAACCTCTTATTACCAATGGCATCCCATGGTAATATCCCATGGGCATATACACCCACATAAATCCTGAAAAAGATTTAAAAGGATTCTAGAGCACAGAAAGGGAGCTAAAAGCAGCTTTTAAAATGTGTTTCTACAGAGGCTGTGGTACAGAGACTAAGTGGTATACTGTAATTTTTGAATTACAAAATGGCAGGTTTACAGTTTGCAGCTTAAGCTACAAGGCTGGTTTCCAACATCTCACTGAAGACTCAATATAAGCAACAAGCTACAAATGATGGATATATGGTTTCTGTTTATATTTAAACAAAAGGGAACAGAATCAAAGGTGGCTTCTTGCTATTAACATTTTCTGGGGCTTCTCTGTTTTCTGGAGGCAGGCAGATGTGCTGCTCCTTTAAGGGGGGTTTCTTGACTCAGCTTTGTCTTCTTTAAGAGCTCCTGCTGCCAAATACTTAAATGGAGTTCATGATCAGCAGGCAGTGATGCTCTACTTAGTGACAGTGTGAACCCTAAAATTCCCCAGAGTTGGGGTGGCAAATAGTTCCACAATATTTAAATACTGTTCTCCAGAAGTGGGAAGGTAAACCATGGCTCTGGTGACTCCTCCATGTTGAAAAGCCAAGCAGAGTGGAGTCAGCAGTCAAAGCAGTGCTTGACAGTCTAGCATTTTAAAAACTCTTCTTGTTTGAAAAGGATAAAGGATATGCAATAAAACAGATTCAGATTAAGAAAACCTCTAAATGGGTTAAAATGTGTGTAAAATGTACATACTCTTCAGAGAGAAAAGATAGAGGGTAGAGAATGTTCCTAAAAAGAGAAATATATAAAGAAAAATATAATAAGCCATGTAAAGATGGAAAATACACAAAATGTCTGGATTATGGTTACTTTTTCTTTTATTTTTTTAACTGTTAATGAGCTAACTGCAGAAAGACATTTGATTGCAAAGGCTGCTATGTTAAACAAACATATATTTTAAAGGTATCTTGACTTCAAAATTTGGGTCTAAAGATATGTTGCTTTAGAAAAGAGGTTTTGCTTTTGTTTCCACAGAAGATGAGAACCTGTGGAT
Source organism: Sigmodon hispidus (assembly GCA_004025045.1). Lineage (NCBI taxonomy): Eukaryota > Metazoa > Chordata > Mammalia > Rodentia > Cricetidae > Sigmodon > Sigmodon hispidus. The sequence goes on from PVIH01015765.1 coordinate 43,207, forward strand.
TGTTTCAAATGTAATGTGGTTTGATCAAGGAAGAACTCCTGGGAAAAAACTCTAATGGAAAGAGATGGTCACATCAAGTTCAAGGATGCTTATTAAGGTAATCCAGGATCAGGACCTTTATAAGATTTTCAGTGCTCCCTCAATTACCAGGAAGTAGAAACGGAAAGCTATGCCTGTTGGTTTTTTGCGTGTGAATACAATAGCACCACGAATACCACATTAGCAGGGAAGCAAAGATGCAGGAGAAGTGAAAGAGTAAAGAGAATCTTTTGTGAGCATTTTCTTTAAGAGGGTGAGTGGGTCCATGTGTGCATAGCCACACCCAGGGGCATGGCAGCAGCTCTACTCTGTCCCAGGTGGATGCCAGCCTTGGGAATGCTTACAATGCCCAAATTTCCAAAATATTGTTTATAAGTGTTTATTTTTATTATAAGTGTTTAATGGTCATAGTCAATCTCTTCGGAAAGAAAAAAGGGGGATATGACATAGGAATGATTTAAAAAGATATATTATTGAATTTTCTTTAATCCAAAAGCACCCAGCTATTATTCTCAAAGTACTTTACATTGTTATAAATTTTGTTTTATTAATATAAATTTAAGGTAAAGTTTGTTATACTGTATGCATATTTCTACTCTTGTTTTAGATATTATGTTTATGCAATTCCTTTAAAATTGTACTGTGTAATTAAGAAATGCAGATTAATAGTCATATGTAATAACCAAACTTATGGTCATGTTAGTTAGAGTTTTTAAGTATACAAAATTTTTCTATTAAATAGGTAATCTTCAAGTACTTTAAAGACTTAAAAACATATGGCATTTAAAATATTTTAAGAACTTAGATTTCTCTGGAGAGTGAGACAGGTCTGCTCCTGGCAGCAACAATCTACTTCAAGAAATTGATAGGCATCAAAGAAACTTTATATGGAACTTACTTTCTGGCAAAGATTAGCCATTGGGAAAGAAACTGTTCTTGCCTCAACTGTCTGACTGTGCTGTACAAGCTGGGCATGTAGGATCCATAGGAAAGTGATGTCTGAACTTTGGCAGAACAAGCCATGATGGTCCTTCAGATTCCTGCTTTGCAAAAGAAACTGCCAGATATCCTTCAGGACCCAAGAAGAAGCAATTGATGAAATATGCCAGAATAGGCAGAGCAGTCCTTCAAATTTCCTGTTTCAGTGAAAGGTATGCCAGAAACTCTGGGCCTGTAGGCTGAAGATGGCTGTCCCACTGATACAAAGAGATTTTGGGTGACTGTCCAGACAGCCAGATGTCATCTCTGTCATTTCTAGATTTTGGAAGTTGCTTAAACTTCCTGTTTACTTGGTTAATATTATATTCTTCTGTGGTCTTTGATGTAGTTGAAGATTAGATATGTATAAGCATAGTTTTTCTTAGTTATTTGAAAAGATATAGTAGATATAAATTTTGCCAAAAACAAATAGGCTAGATAGTGTAACTATAATTTTTGATTGATGCCTGTTTTGTTATATGTAATTTTACCATGTTGAAATTGAAACCTTCCTTTTTGATTAGACAGAAAAGGCGACTTGATCTGGGATGTTTTTCTGTATCCTATGAATATCATTCATTAATAAAAGAACTGTTTTGGTCTATGGCAGGCATCTTAGAAGTAGGTGAGGAAATTGGAACATAGATAGGGGAAGGAGGGCAGAGTCAAAGGAGATGAGAAGTGATTCAGCTACCCATGAAGCACGGTGTAATAAAATAGGTAAGCCACAGGCCACTCGGCAAGACAGATTAATGGAAACGGGTTGAATTAAGATGTGAGAGCTAGCTAGTAATATACCTCAACCATAGGCCAAGCAGTACAAAATTAATATAGGCATTTGAGTCATTTTTGCATGGCTAAGCTGCAGTGGGCAGGTCTGAACTATAGGGTTAGGCCAGGCCAGAAACCTCATATTACACTTATATAAAATACTAAAAATAAACTCAGAAATTATTACTAAAAAAATAACTAGCTACATAATTTTTTAAAAATGGGGTAGGTAGATAAACTATTTGTTTAATATTGACCACTACTTGCCTTTGTATATTGACAGCAAAAGACATTGTCTGTGTGGTAGATTACAGACCATCAGATTGATATTCCTCATCTATGGGCAGTCAATACAGGTTGAAAAAAGAAAGGTTCCACAAAATCAGGTTCTGTTAGCCCTAGAACTAGGGTACTATGGTTGAAAAAATTGTAATTGCTTAAGCAAAATGAGGATGCTTTAAAAGTGACCATTTCATGACTAGTCCTTGAAATCTCTGGTTGAATTAGGCCTTATAAACTGTAGTCATACCTGTAACAATACCTTATTTAGCACAAAGTATTCATTCAATAAATATGTTAGAGGAAATATTATTTGAATTATATGATTATTTTCTTCCATCTCTGAAATAAAATCAGATGACTCAGAAGTCTAAATTAGTTGACTTTTAAAAAATAACTGCATCAATGCTTGTTAAAACAATGTGCAGATGAAGTATTTAGAACAATAATTATATTTCAGAGTGTTACCATGAAGAAATAAATTAGCACAATTTATAGAGATCAGATTTTTCAATCTAAAAAATAAATTAGTAATTACTTTAGTTTTTAGGAATATAGATTGATATGTTTATATTTGACCTTAAAATAGGTAATGCACATTACTTCAGCCATTTATGAAATATGTTTACATTGATTTAATTACTTAAAAGTAAACAATGTATTTATCTGTGTAACTCACTCTCCTATAAACTCAGTTATTATTTAATAAATTGTAATGTTTTTTGACTTTTCTGGTAGAAGATTAGAAGAAATATTATAAAGATGTTTAGAGAAAAAACAATTGAAGTGGATTGTATAGAACTTGATAATTAAAGGGAAGGCTCAAACCCTTAGATAGGCCTGAGCTGCCAATCATTTTCAGTATTTTATATATTAGAACAGAATTTTCCTCCCTGACTTACTGAAGGGATGCTAATCAAAAAAATTTCCAGATCATGGTCTTTGTTTTATTATTACCAGTAGATTTTGTTTTGTTTTTAGCAAGTACTCAAGGTAACCTCTGTTTGTTCAATATTTACAGTATGAGAGCTACTTCAAGGGCAGTGCACTCATTGAGTGCATACCCTGTGTACACTCAGTGTCTCAGTGCTCTGTAAAGCAGTAAAGGACCATTGTGTACTATGTACACTGGTGCTCCTATAGCAATACCCTTCTCTTCTTGTATTAAGAGTTATATATTTTATAGTTTAATTTTCTTGATCCTCTATCTTATAATTCATTCACTTATAAAAAACTAATAAAGTAACTTTTATTTGTTGTCATATAAGTTAGAGATTTATGAATTTAATATCTATGATAGGCAAGCAGTGAGTTTTTTATGTGTTTAGATTCTAAATTTTTATGTGTTTAAAAGTTTTAATTAATTACCATATATGTAAATTTTACTATGTTTACATGATATTTGAAATTTCTAGGTATGCAGCGAAACAATGAGTTTAGTTAAAACTTATTAATTCTCCTCCACAAAGTATTTAATTTTTGTATTTAAAAATTTTATTACTATAGATGAATTTAATTTTTTAAGAAGATAACCAGATTATTCATATCATGCTACATAATAAATTATAAGAGGTTTATTTGAAAATAACCACAATTTTAAAATAAATGATAAGTATGCATATTTAGAGCAGGAATGGTCGTACAAGCCTTTAATTCTAACATTGGGAAGCAGATGGCACATGGAAAGACAGAACACGCTGCTGCCAGGATGCCATTTTGAGTTTATTGGGAATTCTGGCTATCCAGTGAAGGGGAGGGGAAAGGAGAAGGAGAGAGGGGGGAAGAGAGAGGGAGGGAGGAAGGGAAGGAGGGAGGGAGGGAAGGGATCAGAGAGAAAAAAAAGGAATGTCTACCACGTTGTCTCTCTTTAAAGGAGCATGTAGACATGCCCAGGGGCATGCTCTGTGAATGCACTCTGCAGTCAGGGGCATGGCAGCAACTAGGCTATGCCAGAGATGCACAGCCATGCCCAGGGGCAACCTGAGCAATGTTTACACACTAACAGTGGGGGAGATCTTAGGTTCAGTTTTTTTTTTTTTCCTTCTTTATTTTGTATTTATCAAAAAAAACAGTAAAAAGAATTTAAAAATGCGGAAGAGTTAACAGTAACTATACAGAGGATAATAATCATAAGCATGGCTTATCAAGGGTGGAAATGCAAATAAGATTGCTACACATATATTTTCTTTGTGTTCAGCTTTCTCTCTGAATTTTTTTTCCATCCCTGTATATCCTTATTCAAGGTCTCTTCCCCCTCCCACCACATCTGGTCATTTTTCTTCTCTGCTACTCCCCATCCTCTCCCTTGGCAGGGAGCAGACAGTCCTATGGTCCCACTGACCCAATAATACTTGGATCAGTCTTCACTCCCGGCCAAATCCAGTTTTGTCCCCCCTCCCTCAAGAGTGAGTCAGGTGTTCCTATAGATGGACTGGGGTTTGAAGGGTTAGTCCAGGGTGTTTCTGATCCCAAGCTGTTCAGTGGTTGTGGTTTGCTGCTTGGGCATGTTTGGCTTTTTTGTTTGTTTGTTTGTTTGTTTAGAGACCACTAGTGAGTGAGAACATCCCCTGCTTATCTCTCTGAGTTTGAGATACTTCGCTCAGGAGGATATTCTCCAAATCCATCCATTTGCCTGTGAATGTTAGGATATCATTTTTTCTTACTGCTGAGTAGTATTCCATTGTGTAGATGTACCACAGTTTGTTAATCCATTCTTCAGTTGAGGGACATCTAGGTTGTTTCCAGGTTCTTGCTATTACAAATAATGCTGCTATTAACATAGTCGAGCTAATACCTTTGGAGTGTGAATGTGCCTCTTTAGGGTATACACCCAGAAGTGGTATTGCTGGGTCCTTGGGGAGATTGATTCTCAATTTTCTGAGAAACCTCCATATTGTATTCCAAAGTGGCTGAACAAGCTTACACTCCCACCAACAATGGAGGAGTGTTCCCCTTGCTCCGCATCCTCTCCAGCATAGGCTGT
>PVIH01015766.1:0-24173 GCA_004025045.1 Sigmodon hispidus
ATATAACACCAGTGGCACAGACACTAAGACCAACAATCAATAAGTGGGATCTCCTGAAGCTGGGAAGCTTCTGCAAAGCCAAGGACACTGTCAATAGGACAAAACGACAGCCTACAGAATGGGAAAAGATTTTCACCAACCCTACAAGTGATAGAGGACTGATCTCTAAGGTATATAAAGAGCTCAAGAATTTAGAGCCGAAAACCTTGAATAACCCAATGAAAAACTGGGGTACAGATCTAAAAAGGGAATTCTCAGCAGAGGAACTACTAATGGCTGAAAGGCACCTGAAAAAGTGCTCTTCATCTTTAGCCATCAGAGAAATGCAAATCAAAACAACTTTGAGACACCACCTAACACCTATTAGCGTGGCTAAGATAAAAGGCACAGATGACAGCCTATGTTGGAGAGGATGCGGAGCAAGGGGAACACTCCTCCATTGTTGATGGGAGTGTAAGCTTGTTCAGTCACTTTGGAATGCAATATGGTGGTTTCTCAGAAAATTGAGAATCAATCTCCCCAAGGACCCTGCAATACCACTTCTGGGTATATTCCCTAAAGAGGCACATTCACACTCCAAAGGTATTAGCTCAACTATGTTCATAGCAGCATTATTTGTAATAGCAAGAACCTGGAAACAACCTAGATGTCCCTCAACTCAAGAATGGATTAACAAACTGTGGTACATCTACACAAAGGAATACTACTCAGCAGTAAGAAAAAGTGATATACTAAAATTTTCAGGCAAATGGATGGATTTGGAAAATATCCTCCTGAGTGAGGTATCACAATCTCAGAAAGATAAACAGGGAATGTACTCACTCACTAGTGTTCTCTAAACGAACAAACAAAAAAAAAACCAAGCATACCCAAGCCGGCAACCACATCCACTGAACAGCTTCGGATCAGAAACGCGCTGGACTGACCCTTTGGATCCCACTCCAACTATAGGAACACCTGACTCACTCTTGAGGGAAGATGGACAAAACTGGATTTGGCCAGGAGTGGAGACTGATCCTAACATTATTGGGTCTGTGGGACCATAGGACTGTTTACTTCCTGCCCAGGGAGCGGATGGGGAGTTGCGGAGAAGAAAAATGACCTGATGTGGTGGGAGGGGGAAGGGACCTTGAATAAGGATATACCGGGATGGGAAAAAAAATTCAGAGGGAAAGCTGAACACAAAGTAAATATATGTGTAGCAATCTTATTTGCATTATCACCCTTGATGAGTCATGCTTATGATTTTTATCCTCTTTATAGTTATTGTTAACTTTTCAGCGTTTTAAATTTATTTTACTGTTTTTTTGATAAATACAAAATAAATAAAAAAAATATAAAAATTCCATACAGATATACAAAATATATTCAAAACCAACACAATTCAAAGACAAAAGAACACAGCCAGAGACATTAGATTATCTGATTTCAATCAATATTATAGAGCCATAGTGACAAAAGTTGCATTGGGCTTGCAGAAAAATAAACTCATAGATAAAAAGAACATATGTGATGATATAGTGATAAACTTATCCAGCTGTAGAAATCCAGTTTTTCATAGAAGTATTTAAAACACAAATTTAATAAATGACAGGCTTTTCTATAAATTGTGCTGGCAAAAAAAAGTCCCCATAAAAAGAACAAATTTAGATTTGCATATTTTACACTGTGTCAAAAACATATTTATACTAAATTGCTGTGGGACTATCCACTTGTACACTATATATATTGGTTGCTTCTACTGACTTAATAAAATGCTGATTGGTCAAGTAGCTGGATAGGAAGTACAGGCAGGCAAGCAGACTAGAGGAATTCTGAGAAGCAGAAGAGTAGAGCAGCAGAGGACAGTGAAAAGAGAAAGCAAGATGAGATTGCTGCAATGAGAAAAGTTACCAAGCCTAGTGGCTTTGCATAAATAGAGTCATGAGTTAGTTAAGATAAAGAGTTAGCAAGTAATAAGCCCAATCCACACACCAAACAGCTTGGAAATAATTAATATAAACCTACTTATTTGGGACTGTGGGTTTGAACCTCATGACTAGACTGGGCCACAAACTTCTGACTACACTGAATTAATGATCTTATAGTTCATTGGAGAAGTTTAATTTAATGGAAAAATCATTGAGGGTATAGGGATAGGCAAAAAAAATTTGACTAGAACCTCAATAGTTCAGAAATTATTAGCAACAGTTAGCCAAAGGGGATAAGGTTAAATTAAAATAAACATATAGAGCAATGAAAACCATTATCAGAGTAAACCTACAGTTTACTCTGTATTACCCAAGCCACTCAAAGACACAACAAACAGAATACAAATACAGATATTTGTACAACAAATATTTATTGTATTCTGTTTGTTGTGTCTTTGAGTGGCTTGGGTATTAGGGTAATTGTGGACTCATAAAAGGAATTTGGCAATATTCCTTCAGTTTCTACTGTGTGAAATAGTTTGAGGAGTAATGGTAGTAATTCTTCTTTGTATGTCTGATAGAATTCGGCATTGAAACCATCTGGACCAGGGCTTTTATTTTTGGGGAGGCTTTTAATGACAGCTTCAATTTCCTTAAGGGTTATAAGCCTGTTTAGGTAATTAATCTGATCTTCATTTAATTTTGGTAGGTGGTACCTGTCCAGAAAGCTGTCCATTAATTCTAGGTTTTCCATTTTTGTGGAATACAGATTTTCAAAGTATGATCTAATAATTTTTGTATTTCCTGGGTGTCTGTTGTTATGGCCCCCCTTTTCATCTTTGATTTTGCTGATTTGAACACTCTCTCTCTGTTTTTTGATTAGTTTGGCTAAGGAATTATCTTTTTTACTTTCTCAAAGAATCAACTCTTAGATTCATTGATTCTCTGTATTGTTCTTTTTGTTTCAATTGTATTGATTTCAGCTCTAAGGTTGATTATTTCCTGCTGTCTACACTTTCTAGGTGAGTTTGCTTCTAATTGTTCTAAGACTTTCAGCTGAGCTGTTATGTTTCTAGTGTGGGATTTCTCTAGGATTTTCATATAGGCATAGAGTTCTATGAATTTTCCTCTTAAAATTGCTTTCATTGTATCCCACAAGTTTGGGTATGTTGTGGATTCATTTTCATTAATTTCTAGGAAGGCTTTTATTTCTTTCTTAATTTCTTCCTTGATCCAGAGATGGTTCAGCTGAATGATGTTTAGTTTCCATGAGTTGGTAGGCTTTCTTTGATTTTTGATGTTGTTGAACTCTAACTTTACGCCCTGGTGGTGCGATATGTTACATCAGATTACTTTCATTCTTTTGAATCTGTTGATATTTGCTTTATGACCAATTATGTAATCAATTCTGGAGAAAGTTCCATGAGGAGCTGAGAAATATGTATATTCATTTTCATTTTGGTGGATGCTTCTGTAGATATCTATTATATCCATTTGCATCATAACCTCTTTTAGACTCCTTATTTCTCTGTTGAGTCTCTGTCTGGTTGACCTATCCAGGGCTGGAAGTGGGGTATTGAAATCTCCCACTATTAGGATGTGAGAATTGATGTGGGATTTGAGCTTTAGCAGTGTTTCTTTTACATAGGTAGGTGCCCTTATATTAGGTGCATAAATATTCAGGATTGAAATCTCCTTTTTACCAATTTTTTCTGTGATGAATAAGTAATGTCCATCCTGGTCCCTTTTAATTGCTTTTAGCTTAAAGTCTACTTTGTTAAATATTAGGATGGCAACCCCAGCTTGTTTCTTAGGACCATTTGACTGAAAAATCTTTTCCCAACTCTTTACTCTAAGCTTGTGTCTATCTTTGTGGTTGAGGTGTGTTTCTTGTAGGCAACAGAAGGATGACTTCTGTTGTTGTAACCATCTTGTTAGTGTTGTCATTTTATAGGAAAGTTGAGTTCATTGATATTAAGGGATATTAATGACCACTGATTGATATTTCCTGCTATTTTTGGTGGTAACTTGTTTGTATTTCCTTTCTCTGGTGTATTCTTCTTTGGGGATATTGATTGTTTGTGGTTTCATGGTTGTATCTGGGCCCTTAGGTTGGAGTTTTCTTTTTCATACTTTCTGTAGTACTGGATTGGTAGATAGATTTTGTTTCAGCCTGAATTGTCATGAAATATCTTGTTTAGTTCATATATGGTGATTGATAGTTTTGCAGGGTACAGTATTCTAGTTTGGCAGCCATGCTCTTTTAGTGTCTGTATAATTTCTGACCAAGCCCTTCTAGCTTTCATCATTCCCATTATATTTAGTTATTTCCTATTAGGAAATTATTAGGTGTTATAAGGAATAACACCAGAATAGGTGTTATTCTGATTGGTCTGCCTTTATAGGTAAGTTGGCCCTTTTCTTTTGCAGCTCTTAAAATTTTTTCTTTGTTCTGTATATTTTGTGGCTTGATTATTATGTGGTGCACCAGCTTTTTCTTGGGGTCATATCTATTTGGTGTTATGTAAACTTCCTGTATCTTTTAGGCATTTCCTTCTTCAAGTTAGGAAAGTTTTCTTCTATGATTTTATTGAAAACATTATCTTTACCGTTGAGCTGGTATTCGTCTCCTTCTTCTATTCCTATTATTCTCAAGTTAGGTCTTTTCATGGTGTCCCAGATTTCCTGAACTTTTTGTGTTATGGATTTTTTGGTTTTAGTATTTTCTTTGACTGATATATCTATTGGTGCTACTGTGTTTTCCACTTCAGAAATTCTATCTTCCATCTCTTGAACTCTGTTGGTTATACTTGTATCTGTGGTTCCAGCTTTTTTCTTCAGGTTTTCTATTTCCATCTTTGCCTCATTTTGTGCCTTTTTTATTGCTTCTATTTCAGTTTTTAGTTCCTAGCATGTTTCTTTCATTGTTTGGTTTATCTTTTCTTGGTTTTCTTTCAAGAATTTGTTCATATCTTCTAATTTTTGTTAGTATTTTCTTCTATTTCTTTAAGTAATGTTTCATATCTTCTTTGAGAGCTTCAATGATCTTCTTAAAGGTATTTTTGGTGTTGCTTCCTTCTCTTTCCTCTTCATTGCTCAGTTCAGGTCTTGTAGTTGTAGGACCAGCACTTTCTTCTGGAGTTACCTTGTTGTTCTTTATATTATTATATATACTTTTGCACTGGCCTCTGCCCATGGCTTCAGTGGTTCATGATTAGGTGACTCCTGGTCAGTTGTGGCATGAGGGCTTGTGTATCTCCTGTCACCTCTGAACAATGGGTCTGCTCAATCTCTAACTCTGCTCTGGGCAGGGGATTGTATTTCAAGTCCTCAGTACTTCTCTGTTTTAGCAGTTGGAGGGGGGCTGACAGCCAAAGTTTATGTCTGTCTGCTACCGAGTGTTGGGGACATACTCCACAGACAGCGCCTGGTCCCGGAACCGGAACCCGACCAGAACAAAATTTTCTCTGGCAGGATTCAGGTGCTGGGGCCTGCTAAGCCCACCTCACCTTTGGGCAGAGTCTGAGTCTGGCTTTCAGAGTCCTCAGTCCTTCTATGTTTGAGTTGTTGGAGGCTGGGTGGCCGTGCAAGATCTCTTGTCCTAGCAACAGCTCGGGGGGACCCTGACAGCCCAAGTTTATTTCTGTCTGCTACGGAGTGTGGGGGGACATGCTCCATAGACAGCACCCGGTCCTGGAACCAGAACCTGACAATTGTTTCTGATTTTAATGGGATTCCTTTGAGTTTCTCTTCATTTAGTTTGATGCTGGCTGTTGATTTGATGTATATTGATTTCATTATATTTAGTTATGTTCTTGTATCCCTGATATCTCCAAGAAGTATCCTAAACAAATGTTGGATTTTGTCAATGGTTTTTTTCAACATCTAATGTGATGATCATGTGGTTCTTTTTTTCAGGTTTATGTGGTGTATGACAGTGACAGACCTACATATCTGGGATGTAGCCTACAGTATCATGGTGGATGGTTTTTTGACACGTTCTTAAATTCAGTTTGTCAGAATTTTATTGAGCATTTTGCATCAAGGTTTATGAGACAGATTGGTCTGTAATTCTTTTTGTTGTGTCTTTGTGTGGCTTGGGTATCAGGGTAACTGCCTCATAAAAAGTGTTTGTCAATGTTCTTTCTGTTTTTTATTTTTTCAGTTTTGGTCTTTGTTCATTTATGGAAGTCTGCCAAAATATATGTTTTGTTGATTTACTTGATACTGTCAAATTCTCCTGTAAAGGTGTTCTATTGTCTATTGCTGTATGGCCCTCTGTCCCAGGCTTTGGATTATCTACTTGTCCTGAGGAGGCTGTTTTTCCACTATGACCACATATTACTGAACCTTTTTTGGCTTAGAGGTTTGTTTTTGGGGGGCTTCCCAGGGGAAGCCTCAAGATGTGTTTCCCGATAGTAAATGGTTGCCTTCTTTGTCTCTTGTGGACCTACATTCATTTGTTCAATGCCAGCCTTTGCCCATCTCCTACATAACCCAGAAGGTAGTGGCTTTCTGTTTGAATCATTACTGGGATGGGCAGCATTTCTGTAAGTACCTTGCATACAATTCCTCTTTATATGGCCTAGCTTACCACAATTAAAACAAATGATGCCTTGACTCTTTATCCTAACATTGGCAATAGCTTGACCTATCCAATTCTCTTTGTCACTATGAAGAGATTCGGCATTAATTGCATACTGAATCCATTCTTCTTTGGGTGCACTTCTGATCTTTAATAGCATGAGCATTTTCCTATATTCCATATTAGCATGGTCTAATGCTGAAGAGAGTATTAATTACTTTCTAACTCCTGGATCTGACACTGCTCTATGTACAGCTTGAGTTAACTTTATAGAAAGTCCCATACAAGTCTCCTTCAAACCTTGTCTGACCTTGTTATATGACTCAATTTTCTGTTCTGGCTCTACAATCTTTTCCTATGCATTTAAGGCAGCAGTATGGCACAGAAATAAGGCATGGCCATCATAAGTAATCTGAACTGCCACATCAGCAAACTTGCCTTCACTAAGGATATGTTTTTTGGAGATGTTAACACCTCCACCTTTTCCCTGGGATTCCAAGGCCCTAGCCTCTTCCCTAAGCCAATTCCTCCATTGCAAGTGTTGGCTATAGTCCAATACCATGGTGTATCCAGTCATTAGGAATTATCTGATTCTGTGTCAACCATGAGTTTAGAAATTGCTTTACTTATGACTATTGGACCCTGTGCAACAATATCATCTCAGGATGTTTTATATCTTTCAGGTGAATGGGTTCATAATAATATTCCATGCAGTCTGATGCCTTTCCACATACATTTTTGTTTCTACCATGACCAGGAATAGTGTCAGTGGAGTAGGGGGTAATTCCTTCATGGTGACTACCTTAGGTAGAGCATCTTCCTTACCATAATATCCCTTAATAAGGTCCTGAAATGTTCTGGGTAGGTGGTGCCTTTAAAACCTTTTTTCAATATTGCTCTATGATCCTCATGGTCTTTCCAGGGTCTGAGTGTCCTGGGTAGGCAATCTTTCTAATGATTTCATAGAGTCAAAAATACTCCCATTCCTTTCATTGACATAATTTGAACGTTTCTCAATATCATCATCAATGTAAAGCCTGCATTCCTCTTCTTTTTTTTTTAGAACTCTCATCCAAGGAGGAAGTCCTATCAGAAATTTTACCAAAACCAACTTCCAGAGAAGTAACATTTTTCAGCACTTTATTGACCTTAGATAGCATTTCACACATCTTAGAGAGTAATCGCTCATTCCTAGACTCCATACCTTTAAAATAGGTATCAGACCATTTTATTTGAGGTATACGATATATTATCACACCAAAAAGCAATAGTACTACAGGGTTGAAGGGGCCTCCAAATATTTAATTATGTAGATAGTCTTCCATCATTGCTGAGAAAAAAAATGAGAAGTTCTGAACACCTGCTATGTCAGACATCTTACCAAAAAATGTAACCAATTACCTTACTCAGATGTAATGGCGACTTACAGCCAACAGGTTCTGTGGTCACATTCAATGTCTGGCTTTCTGAGCAGCAGGGACCAGGGTCTGATGCTCTTAGTCCCTGTCTTCTTCAGCAAACCCGGTCTGATGGATAGTCGCTCAATGGAAAAGGGCAGAAGGGAGCCAGAGCCTTCACCAAGATCCTAAGCACTAAACTTTGTGGGCACGCACAAGCTGTATGCTAACCAAACCGGCAGGCTCAATGGTGCACCCAGGACTATCCAAGATGGGGTCACTGACTGTGACTTGTAGTACCCTAAAGTCTACAAATGCAAATATGTATATGGTTATAACAAACAAAACCCACATCCAAAGGCCAGTGGTGCCAAGATGGGTGAAGCATACTATACCCTTGGTCCAGATACAGGCATAACACAGCAGCCCTTGGCACGGGAGTTACCAGCCCAACCTACGGTGATAGCAGGAAGAACAACCCACGTTTGACATCAGATATTACTGGAATTATACAAATATGACTTACCATACGATGGGTTAATATTTATTAAGGGGAGAGAATATACTTAACAAATACAAGGAGCAATTCTAGGAGAAACAGAACTCCGCACTGGGATGCTGAGCTTCCTCCCAGAGATCCCAAGAACCAAAGAGGAAGGGGAGTCCAGGTTCCAAGATCTTAAGCGATTCTGGCTATTCCCAATCAGGGTCTGGTTTCTTGAGGTCATTAGGGCTTCCTTGGGTAACATCTGAATCCCACTACAGTCTAATTGTACTTGAGCCTGGCTAGCAGGAGTAAATTCATTCCATTACCACAAAACAAGCCAAATACTCTTGACTTAGCAACCATAGTCCTTAAGAAAAATCTTGTTTTACTCTTTTCCAAAACTAATATAATTTCTAACTATTATCTAAATGCTAATCTTTACTTTTACAGGTAAGTGCATTTCTCAATCATCATAAAGTAAGGCAATTTTACAAAACATGGAGACAGTTATGGAAATCCACAACTGTTCAAAATGCAGAGAATAAGTCTGTGAGACAGCCAACCCAACAGATACATCTGTAAGAGACTTAGAAAACATCAAGGTAGAGTGTAAATAAGGATTTTTGAAAGACAAAGGCCAGGACACCTGGTGCAAGAGAGAGTTCCTTAAACATAACAGGAAAAATGCACCCAAAAAATACATTTGCCTAAAGCAGATGGACATAATGACAGCAAAAACTGACATGCTGATACTGACAAAGGAAATCCTACAAAGTCCTAATCCTAGATGAAGAATTACAAATGGTCAGTGGTTGCTGACAGACAATCAGTTTTTTTCATAGAAGAGTTCTCAAATAGGTTGTCCCATCCTATGGAGAGCTCCAGGTGCAGGCCTTTCTCTTATTCTCTCTCTCTCTCTCTCTCTCTCTCTCTCTCTCTCTCTCTCTCTCTCTCCTCTCTCTCTTTGTGTGTGTGTGTGTATGTGTGTGTGTGTGTGTGTGCATGTCTGCAAGTGTATGAGTATGTGTACAAGTGTATGTGTGGTGTACTATATATACAAATCTGTAATAATAGTTAAAGAAAAGATGGCTATACATTTGGAAAGGGCTAACACAGGAGCAGCTGGAAGTAGAGAAGGGAGGTGGAAATAAAGCAGATGTTATATTCACCTATGAAGTTCTAAGAAAAAATTTTTAAAAGAAACAAAATTTTCATCAGTCTGTTAATACAGAAAATAATCAATTAATTTTAAGTGTGTTGTGTCTAAGAAAGAGAGAGACTTTAGGTTATTTAAGAAACCTACATAGAGAAACATGTCTCTTGAATTAAGAACTAGTGGTTCTTAACATGTGGCCCAAGATCCCAACCCTTTCACAAGGGTCTTCTAAATATAAATGTTTACATTACGTTTTATAACAATAGGAAAATTACAGTTATGAAGTAGCAATGAAGATAATGCGGTGGTTGGAGGGATCATCACAACGAGAAAAACTGTACTAAAGGCTCACAGCATTAAAAAGGTTGAGAACCAATCCCAGATAACCTTGTGCTGTGATTTATCTTGTAAAATATTTTCATGGAGACAATTACTCATGCTTTGGATTGTAAATACTTGATGCTCTTTATGGCACTTTTATATTGTAACATAATAATCTTTTTCTGAAAAGTACAAGCAGAGTTATAGAAATAATCCAAATAAATAAAATGTTTTGCTTAATTCATTCAAATAAGTATTTTTCTGGTAATTTTATAAAATATAAAACCAAGTAAATTGTTTTTTAAAAATTAAAAGCACAACAAGAAATTTTTACTTTAAGTTACATATGCTAACATTTACATATGTATATATGGTAAATAAGTAGTTATTTCTATAGTTATGAAATTAGTTATGATATAAAATCAATGTGTTGTTACTGTGTTAACAGCACCCAAAAAGAGTCCTTAAAAATAAGCCACAGATAGAATGCAATTTACTTTTATGCTTTCTGTCTCAATAAAATTTCCTAAATTATAATCAGTTTAACTAACATTTATAATTTTGCTGTAATGAGCATTTAAACATAATTCACAAAGTACAATTAATAGAATTGAGATTTTAATATTTAGAAGATAATTAATTGTTACTAAGACTAGGTAGATTTTATGATTTTTTTTTTTTGAGTGAAATGGAGTGTTTTAAGTTTGCCACTAGTCATTACAGTAAATACGATGGGAATGTAACAATGTCTTTTTTTGTAGGGGCTTAACCTTCGAATTTGCAAGTGAATATTTGCAGACAGATAAACAAAAAGAGTTTTAATTTTTACACTAAATTGTGTAAAGTACCGTTGGTAGAAATACATCAGAATAAAAACTTTATTGGAAAACCTATAGACTTCTATGAAAAAAATCATACTTTCTACCTCCAGTATAGAAGAAAATACCATCACAGGATCAAAGATTTGAACTAGCAATGTGAAACTTGCAGTGTTTCTGTCAGTCAAATCAGTTAACATTTATGTAAGGTCATGCAAAATGCCTTCAAATGGTTGAGCAAAAACAGCCACACACTAGTGTAAACATATTTATATTTTAAACTTTAATATTAACTAGTATTTATCTATTATTGTATTAAGATTTTAAACTATCACTTGATTATATTTTAATTATTTGAATTTTTTGCTATAGTTTCTCTGAGGGGGAAAATGGTTTATGGATGTAATATTTAAAGTTCAGCAAATTATTTGAGTGGATGTATTTGTTCATTGTACTAACTTCAGTGAAAACATAAAACATGAGGACATTAGATTTTTCCACACTCTTCTTCAAAAATAGTTTCCATATATAGATATTATATAAAATTTCTTGAGATTCATTATCACAGACATCAAGATATTTATTATTATGTCTTATTGAATACAAAATGTATGTAGCCAGAAGCAATACTTAAAATGTACATGAAGTATATGAAAGCTTTTACTTTAAGTACCAAGTTATAAGGGAATAAAATGCTTTTAATTAAAAGAATTAAAAGTAAAATATTTGGACATCTAACTGAAAGAAATTGAGTTATTCTAAAATTCTGTCACTATATAGCCTTTCAAAATATTTTTATTACTTCGAATATTTATGCTTCTCGATAACTATAGAAACCATGCATGACTGAACACTAAATTTAGTAATTTAGTGAAATTTGAAATGTTACAAAGGGAATAAAAATAAAAATTTATGTTTGTTAACAGTTATAAGTCTTTTTGCTTTAAAATTACAAATCACTGAATATTTTTCAGAATACTAATTTTGTTTATCTATCTTTACAAAAAATTGTAGAAAAATTACCTCTGTGGAATATTCAAAGCATTCATTTTTTAGTATATTGCATCCTGCCTCTTATAACATGTGCACATCAAAAGTTTAAAGTTTTTTATTATTATCTGTCATACAACTTTCTTACATGCAGGCTGGATTCTCCCACATCTTGTGCTTTAAAGCATTTATTACAGAAGCACATCTTCAGTGGGAAGTCTCTGCCATAAGGAATCACTATGAGAAGGCACCATCACAGATCTTACTCAGGAAGGAAGCATTTAACAAGTTCATTTTTTACTTCTTCATAAGCAAACATTTGAATATGCATGGATCAGAAAACATTTATACAGTGTGAAGTTAACACCTTTATTCTAGTCTTCTGGTTATGCTTATATCAATTTGAAATTCAATGATAACATCAGCTACTATATTTTCAAGTTTTTGTCATACTCTGTTTAAACAACTTAACTGTGTATTGGCTACATTTGCTGGAGTAACTCAAGAGGCAGAAAAAAATAAATATTGAAATAAAAACAAAACATAACTACTCTCAAATCTTTATATATACTTGAGAGTAAGTTTCCCAATTTAGAAATACCTTCTTTATAACATATAAATGGGACATCAACAGACAAGGCACAGGTCATATTAACTCAGCATTTGTGATATGTCACATATATTATATAGTTATGCATAAGCCAAAATTCCAGAGGCTCAATGGCTCAGAAGTCTCTGTAGGGGAGAAAAGGTCCTTTTGATCTAGCTCTGCAAGAAAGGGTACTAGCCACCAAGCCTGAGCACCAATTTGGATTTCTGAAAGTTACATAGTGGAAGAAGTATAGAATCTTTCCAGGGTCCCTCTGATATACACATGAGCTCAAAATACAAAATTTATGTATCAAGGACACACACATGCACACACACTAAATGAATAAATGTAATGTTGTAACTGGTTTCTGGCCAGGACTTTCTGGTCTAGACCAGAGATTTGGACCTGCTCTCAGCCCTACTGCTGCTTAGGCCCAAATACTCACACAGAGACTTTTTATGCTTTTTGACCTAGGGCCCAACACTCTAGCTTGCTAACTCTTTACCCTTTAACTAACCCATTATTCTTAATCTGTTCAGCCATGTAGCTCGGTAACTTTTCTTAGAGCCGCATTTCAGCTTCTTTCCTATTTGTCTGCTCTTGTCTTCTTATTACATTTCTGAGGGTCTGAGCCCTGCTCTCATATGTTCCCAGGGTGTTCCTAGTCTGGTAGCCCCACCCATATTTCTTATCTACCTTTGGCCAATCAACTGCCTTTTGCCAATCAACATTTTATTAAACCAGCAGGCAGGACAATTATGGAGCAACATAATCCCAGTGCAATGTAAAATTTCCTGGAGACAAATAAAAAGAGAGATAACCTGTTGAACTATAACAGGGAACATGAACACAATCCACTGGTATGATTGCAAGATTTGAAATTCAATGAAAAAAAAATGAGACAGGTAAAAACTATTTGTACCATCCACATGCCAGGGACCACTGTAGCCCTGTGACATTGTTCTCATTAATCACTAGGTATATTGCCATTGATTGTCCTGGATATCTAGGTTTATGTACAGGTAACACATTCTAGTCATGCAGTAAGGTGGAACATCAATGTAGAAAATGTCCTACCAGATTTTTCTGTGGGCAAGCTTGAAGTGCATTTTCTTGATTGATGGTTGATAATTTTGGCAGTACTATCCCTGACCAGAACACCTGAATTTCAGTTCCCAACACCAAAGTTCTGAACACAAAACCTCTGTAATTCTGTTCCATGCCTCGAACACTGTCTTACAACCTCTGTTGGCACTCTTATACATGTAATTTTCACTTTAATACACACACACACACACATACACACACAAAAATAAATAAATAAATAAATAAATAAATAAATAAAAATAAATAAATAAATAAATAAAAATCTTAACTAATTAAAGACCAAAAGAGAATTCTGTCATTATTAGTTTGAAGAAGCAAACTACCTTCACAGAACAATTCAATGGCCTACCAATGGATTTATGAGAAGAAATATAAAGACCAAAACACAGACAGGTGGTCTATGTCAACTACTAGAAGGAATTTTTCAACTAGTCAAACTTGCCCAAAGAAAAGGTTTTGATTTAAAAAACATGAAAGTTAAAGTGTTTCATTAGCATCAGGCTTGATTTTGAAGGATTGCCAATAGATGATCACAAAAGTGAAGAGAATGGATTGTACCAAAGGGAAAAGATATGAAGTTTTATAGTTCATTGGTAAAAGACAAGACATAGTGAAACATAAAAAACTAAAATACTGTAATTGTGGCATCTTTTGTAATATTTAAAACAAAACTATTAAAGCAATAACTGTAATGATTTATTAAAGAAATTTGTATTGTAAAAAGATATGAATAATGGCATCAATGACATGTATAAATGGTAACACATACTTTGGTTATTTTATACTAGTAAGTAAAACTGAACTAACGAAATGATTCTGTGGTGGGAATATCTGTATGCAGTGAAAATGATTCTGTGAATACAGGAACAGTTTTGACCCGTGTCAGGTGCCATAGAAGTAGGAGCGGAAACTGAGATTCAGGTACAAGGAGGAGTGTTGAGTTAAGGCAGACTTCATCCAGTCGCCAAAGAAGAAAGATGTAAGGGGCCTAGGTGAGGCACTGCCATGGCCACGTGGCCAGGTAGATTAATGGACCTCTGGCCCACAGGCCTCAGAAATCATTTATGACATGACTCCATGGGAATTTGCCCATGCTTGGGAAGTCTTATGATATGAGTTTGGAGCCCCAGAAATAATAAAAAATATGAACAGGCATCTATAATTCCATCACACAACAAAAAGATGAGAGGTGGGGGCAAGTGAATCTCTGGAAACCCAAGGCTCAAAGAGCCAGGTGTATGAGGTGGTGAACCAAAAAAGATAACATTGGAAGGTGAGAATTGACATCCAAGCTTGTTCTCTAGGTTCCATAAGATTACCATAGGATACATGTGCCTACACTCACATTCACAAACATGCATCCACATACATTGAACACATATATTTAAAAATATTCTTAAGTTGTCAGTCTAACATAAATAATTGTTTAAGTGCATGACAATCACAAAGCAAAATCTGCTATTAAATGCATAATAGATAATGATAATAGATCAAGGTATTTCGCTAAGGGAACTAACCTAAGCACAAAGAAATTCAGTAGAAAGACAGGGAGGCACTATCTGTAAGCCACACAGAAAAACAACAAAATAGTAGTAGTATTCTGAACTGGTCAATAATTACATTGAAGTTAAATGGAATATCTCCCAGTTTCAAAAGTCATGAAGTGGCTAAATAGGTAAGAATAAAAAATTAAATGTTTCACTCTCAAAAGAGACATACCTTTCTTTAAAGATACATATACATTGAAAGTAAACAGAATAAAATGCAGTTTATGTATCTGGAGACAAAATAAAGAGAAGTATTCCTGTTCTTACATCAGATACAGACATACAAAAGAGTACAATCAAGTAAATGATATTGTATAACTATAAATGGTTGATTCATCAGCAAATCATAATAATTAACCAGATATGGTTGTTTATGAAGAAATGCTGAAACCCAAAAGGCTGAGGCAGGAAGCTTGTCACAAGCTGGTGACCTGGGCTAAGGAACGGGTCCTGGGACAGTGTGAGATATAGTGAAAGACTAAATCCCTTAAACTAAACTAAAAATTATAAATCATAATAATTCTGTACATTCTGCAATGGAATATCAAGGTATATAAACATATGAAAAATGAAATAGCAACAATGAGGAACTTTAGTGCTCTACTTTTGATCAATAAGGAAGCAACTTTGGCATAACTAGATATGACAGGCATGTACAAAAACTTCCAATGAGGAAGCATATAAATTATTCTAAAATATACCTAGAACCATCTATAGAATAGAGCATATATTCTCCTGCAAAACAAACATTAAGTTAAAGAAAATTAAAAACATATTAAGTATATTTCTAATCACATGTAATAAAAGTGGAAATGAGTAACAGGAATGTCAGACAATTCACTCATATGTGACAATTACACAGTTTTCCCTCAAATTTAAACATTTCTCTAGATAATGAAAATGATGCAAATAAATACAGAAACATCAGAGATGTCACAAAAGAAATGTAACTTATAAATTAACTTAAATATTATAAGTGTTATGATAGCATATATCTACACCAAGAGGAAGAAAAGTCCTCAGTAAACAATTTGCATTATACTTCCATTAACTTGAAAAGAAAAACGAAGCTCAGAGTTTGCCAGACTCTTTCTCTCTGGCAGATAGGGCAAAGGGAGATCTGGAACAGCCAGCCTCTCCCTGAGGTTGGAGCAGGATGGTGGGTGTCGATGACCTAGCACCCCCTAGCCACCCAGAGAAATCACATGTTGAGTCAGAAGACTTGTCAAAGCAAGAACTCACTTTACTGCATCAGTCTGGGGCTTATATAGAGTTGTGAGAAGGTGGTGGGAGTCCTGCGATGGGGTAGGTGATGTGGGGGAAAAAGGGACAAGAGTATTTTACCATGTTAGCAGAGGCTAGGCAGAGATGGTGCTGAGTCAATCACCTGTGCAGCTTATGGCCAGAGACAGGATGCCAAACTCTAGGAAAGCTTGGGAATTTACAGCAGGCCTCAACCCTGTGTCCTCAGAAGGGCACAACAAGAGTTAGTAGAAAGTACTTGGAGTAAACCTCAGAGCCAAAGGTACATACATAGACAATGAGAATAGGCTATATCACAGAAACTATGAGTTGCTTTTGATAAAATGATAAACAGAATCAACAAAAATTTGGCTTTAAAAAGAAAGAATTAATTAAATGAAGTCTGAAATTGAAGCAGGGTACTTTATAAATGATATCAAAGAAATGCAAAGGATCAGGAAATTATTATAAATTCTTCATGATAAAAAATTAATAATCTAGAAAAAACAGATCTCAAGATACATACACCAGAAATCAATTTGATGATATTAAATCAGTAATAATTTCCAACAAAGAAAAATTCAAGACAGCAATTTCTTACCCTGTAAAGGACAAGGATGTAAAGAAATTATTAATGTAGGAAAAATCTCTGAGTAAATGAGGAGAGAGCTGAAATATAGTTATGTTGTAGAATATTATTTTAAGATACATTACATTTATTTATCCTGTAGAACATTCAGTTTAATGATGCAAACATGCATTGCATTGTTTTATGTTACAGTTGTTTAACTAGGTGAAGCTGTGTTACATTGCCTGTTTAAAACACCTGACAGTTTAATAAAGAGAAGAAAAGTCAATAGCACGGCTGGAGAAAGGATTGGCAGGTTTGGCAGAAAGAGAAAAAATTCCAAGGGGAAATCTGGGAGGAAAAGAAGAAAGGGCAAGAGAACAAAGAGAGAAGAACATCAAGGGCCAGCCACTCAACCACACATCCCAGCGACAAAGGAAGAGAGAAAATAAGATATGAGGAAGTAAGAAAAGGAAAGAGGCAAAAAATAGATGAGATAATTTAAGGTTAAGAAAAGTTGGCTAGAAGCAATCCAAGCTAAGACCAGGCTTATCAAGAATAAGCTTCTGTGTGTGCTGTATTTGGGACTGGGTGGTGCCTCCCCAACCAAAATAAAGGACAAAGAGCAAAAAGAGAAAAGATGTGAGAGAGAGAGAGAGAGAGAGAGAGAGAGAGAGAGAGAGAGAGAGAGAGAGAGAGACCAACATTTTGACTTTTCAATATGGGGCTGAAAAAAAGAAATTAGAAGTAGAGGAGAGTGCTGATCCTCACACCAGATCTTGCAATCTACTCTTTATCCTTTACTAATCTTATTGACTAATGACAAAATTTATACCACACTATTTCTAGTTGTTTATTCTGAAGTCAAAGGGACCTTTATTATTTATTGTCTTGTACCAAAGTTGCATAGTGGGACTTCCCAGTAGCTGTGCTACTCATATCAACACCATAACATCCACATACCACTCAAAATTGCAAATATTTTGACTGAATATACACAGCTGATACAAAGAACAAACCCAGAGCATTGAAACAACAACACTAGATCATATATCCCAATACAGCAACACAAGGACTTTCTAAATAAGACTCTCACTGCTCCCTTAGGTAATAAAAGCAATAATAGACAAATGGAACCTCATGAAATTTGAAAGCTATTTATAACAAAAGAAACTTTTTGGAATGAATAGACAGCTAAAGAATGGGAGAAATATTTAGCAGGATTAGCATCTAGAAGAAATAGAATAGAACTCATTAAAATCAACATTAAGAAAAGAAACAACCCAATAAAAATGTGTCATTAAACTTATCAGAGACTTCTCAAGAGAAGATATACAAATGGCTAATTAACATTTTTAAAAGTGTTCAGCATCATTAACCATCAGTGTAATGCAAATTAAATTTACTTTGAGAATCTGTCTCACCACTGTCAAAATGTCTATTATCAAGAAAACAAATGGAAACAAATGCTAGTGAGGATGTGGAAAAGAAAGAACCTTTACATAGTGTTGGTAAAAGTTTAAATGGTATTTTTATTATGGAAATAAACGTAGACATTCTCAAAATGATTAAATGTAGGCTATCACTAGGTCTAGCCATACATGAGAATATACCTAAAACGCTTTATATATTACTACAGCAATACCTCCACATCCATGTTTATTACTGCTACATTAACAATTGCTAGACAAAAAAATCAGTATAGATATTTATCAATTGGTAAATAGATAATTAAAATGTGGTACATATACACAAAGAAATTTTACTCAGATGTGAAGAAAAATGAAGTGAAAGGAAAGGAAAATGAATGGAAATGGAAAAATATTCTACCAAGTGGATATCCCAGACGTAGAAAGAAAGGCAATATAGTGTTCTGTCTTCTTTCATGAATCCTAAGTGTTCATGTTTGTGTGCTTAATTTGGGATGTTTATAGCAGCTCAAGTGCCAAAAGTAAGAAATTATGAAAGCTATATGAAATATCTTATATACTCTATATACTGATTAAAACAACTATTTTAAAATAAGTAATTTGGACTTAGTAAAGAATGATATTTGCTCTTTCAAAGGACTGAAGGTTAGTTCCCAGCACCTTCATCAGGTACCTGTAACATCCAGCTCCAGATGGAAAATGACGCAGAAGGAATGTAAGAACTAAATGACCAGGAGGAGTATAGTAAAATTCTGTCTTCTGGACACAGGTTATTGGAGTCATTAACAGACAGACACTGTGGTTATGGATATAAACCTACACCAAAACAAAAAAAAATGTGTCAACATCCCACCATGATGGGCAGAAATTTATGAGGCTGAAGCTTTAGCTGAAGATCTAGTGACAACTAATGGCATCTTTGAGCTTTTGTTTCTTCAGAGATATAGCCACTGGTAATTCTCTGATGACCTAGTAAATAACCCTGGTCTATGTACTTGCAAAAATTCCCTAATTTAATCCAATGTATTAATTTTCCTTTAAAAAAAGCTATGGAAATGAAAATAGGAGAGTGTGCTATGCCCAAAGTTTCAAGAAGGAAGAGGATAAAATATAGAAATGTATGAAA
Source organism: Sigmodon hispidus (assembly GCA_004025045.1). Taxonomy (NCBI): domain Eukaryota; kingdom Metazoa; phylum Chordata; class Mammalia; order Rodentia; family Cricetidae; genus Sigmodon; species Sigmodon hispidus. The sequence continues at coordinate 19,277 of PVIH01015766.1, forward strand.
TTGTCAAAGAATAAATAAAAGGAAAAATATGGGATGTGATGGCATCATTACTTAATTCCAAAAGCTATTCATAGAATGAAGACTAGTCCTCAAAATCTTCTAAACTAATCAAAGTTAAAGAATTCATCTAAACTTATTTTATATATCTTTCCTTACCCTAAATTAGAAAACAACACCATTAGTAGATAAAATCACATACCAATATTTCTAATAAAAATAAATTCATACCTCCACAAAAATATAATAAAAGTTGACTATTATAGTATATTAATAAGGTCTTTCTTCATCACAGTCAAGTAAAACTGAGCTCCAGGGTTCATAAACAGATAACTATAGACAAGTCAATACAGTGATAAACAACATTAAACTAACTAATGCCTATCACTATATAATCATCAAAAGAAATGTAGAAACATCATTTTATAAAATTCAGCACTTTTATACAATAAAACATAACAAAATAAACTTGAAAGGAATATCTTTCTATACAACAAAAAGCATATATGACCAATTCATTAGTATTTCATTTACTAAGACATCAAAGATTTTCTTCCTCTTGTCACCTTTATTCTGCTTTTATGACACAATAGTGAAGAAATGATATAAATCTAAATCAAGAAGGAAGAACTCAAATTATCTATGTTTGAGGATGTATGTTTTTTCTTACAGAAAACCCTGAACCCATAACAAATATTAAAACAAATACACTAAGCTAGGATGTAAGATAAAAACCAGCATAAAATTTAGTAGCACTCATATAGTAAGTGGCTCAAGAGGAAAATTAAAAATTACCTTATTTATAATAGATATAAAACATTTAGGAGTAAATTTGATTAAAGAAGTGGAATGCACATATACAGGAAAATGTATACCACTGAGGAAACAAATTAAAGTTACATATTAACAAAAATATACTGTGTTCATGAAATAAGAAAGATGATATTGCTTTGGCCAGTATCTGAAAGAGTTAATAAGGGACACTTGTATTTAAGAAAATGGGCTGGCTTCTGTATAGCTTCCAATAAGGGCACATATTAAAGAAGAACTAAAATCCAGAGCTCTTTTCAAGTGTTCCCGACTGTATCTCCAAGGTCATTTTCTTCTTCTGGCCAAGGAAAAAAATGGAACTATTCACTGCTGCTAAACTCACTGAACAACCTATGTCTATTTCTTCCCTCTGTAAAGGCAGCCTTAACTTTCATTAGGAAATTTGAGTTGGTGATGATTGTATATGATTTCTTCCTACTATCTGGGGTCACAAGATATGTCAGGTATGCTCTCCTGTGAGCCTATATAAAGGAACCTCAAAAATGTATCAATGATTCTATTTGTAACACAGCCAGTGAAAAAGTATAGTGGCAAGGGTCTAGATAGAGACATGAAGGGGAGGTAAGCCAAGAGAATCAGAGAAAAGTAAAACTGAAGTCTTTAGAGCAGAAGAAATTATTTCATTTCACCAGGAACAGGCATTCAGTAATATAACAGCTTCGAATTAAAAGCCTGAGGCAGAGAGACAAGCAAATCAGAATGAAGAATGTTTTAAGATGACTGAATCAAAGTCCATTAGTCCTTCAACAACTCACGAGGACACCTTCCTATGTCTATTGGACTCCACATTGGGTATTTCTTTCTATGGCATTTAAGGATTAACTCAAGAATGGTAGAGCCTGAGTCTGCTTTTAGATACTTTGATCACTACTAGAAAGGTTAGAATCACAGTAAAATGGCCCTTCTGGGCCAGTGGCAGAAGAAAAAATGAAAGATTTAAATATCATATGATTTAGGTTAGAACAACAGTGAGCCTGTCTTTGTAGGTTGAAAATCTATATGGGTCCTGAGGTATTGAAACTGAAACAGTTTGGGAACTTTATCAAGAAGAAAATAATTAATGAGAAATGATTATCTTAGTAACATCTCATAGGGATTTAAGGTTCTTCATTGGCTGAAGTTTCCACTGATGAATATGTATTGATTTTCTCAAGTTCCATTTTAGACACTTGCTAATTAAATGTGAAAAAACCTGGATTTTTATTCTTTAACCTACAATTTCATAACCATTGTCTGTAATCTGCATTTGAGTTTTTGAATCCATATTTTTTTAATTAAACACTTACTATAATAATAATAATAAAAGGGATCAAACAAACAAGTGGGACAGAGTCTGATATTTTTGGCATGCATTATCATTATAGTTTCAGAAATTACCTACTGCCTTCCTGGTCTTTCCTCCAAGCATAACATTTGTGAAAATACCTTTTATTATTCTTAGTACTCTAAAAGTTTAGCCTTTACCATGATAAAGGTATGTGTCGAGATCTGTGCCCCGTTCTTACTATGAATTTGTCTCCGACTTCCTGTCTTCTTTTTTGACTTATTTTTCTTTTAATTTTCATTAACTAATGAAGAATTGCTTACATCTTAATTGCTTTAAATTTTAGGAAAATTTGGCAGATGGACGTACAGAGTGCACAGAGTCCTTACCCATAAGTGTATGTGTAGAAATATATAAATCTGTATGTCAACTGTCTATTGTCTATAAGCTGCTATGAAACCATGTGCCACATTTCTATTAAAGAATTAATACTCATGGTATCCTGGGATTATATATTATGGCACTTTAATTTGTAGGTTTGAGTTTTTAATTATTTTTATTGTTGTTTGAAAATCAATATCAAACTTTATATTAAAAAGTATCAGAAATTTGTGGTGGCCATATTGTGTCTGTGGGCATTAGCTGTGACCTACTGTGCTTTCTTCATCTGTAGCTGGGCGTAACCTAGCTTGAGGAGTTTTAGATTTTATGTTTTATGTTTCATGTATTTTAGAGAAAAGAGACGATTTATTACTGCATTTTTTTTTAGCTATCCTGAATCCATATTTATTTATGTGAGCTTCACTGATGATTTTGTTGTGGTTGTGAGCCTACCCTCATTTGATTTATTTTCAGTGACTATACTGACAACCTGAAATAACAAGAGGAATTTTTCTTATCTGATTTGTTAAAATGATTTCTATAAGAGTGGAAACATTTGTTCTATATTTAGAGAGCATCTTCTTTAAAAGATGGCCTCATGCTATCAAGTATTTCTGTATGGTATTTATGAAACCTGTACTATTCTGACTATAAAATCAGCTATTATTTTTACAAATTATACCTATACAAGATAAATGTAGCACAGCCTGAAACATTGCCTTACTAATTTTAATATAATCTTTCTTTTATAGCAACTAGAATTTACATATACAAATAAAAGTAGCAGGCTTTGGATATTAAAGTTATAAAGGATAAGGGGCAATGCTATTACATTTCAATTTTTATAAATATGTACATAATATACTTTCCTTACTGTAAATAAAAAGTATAAATTGTTGTTGAACAGGAACTTGGAAAAAAGTAAAAATTTAACCAGATATATAGTCTGAAGCAATAGCTAAGTTATTGAAGTATTTGCTTGTGAGCATTATGACCTGAGTTTGATTTTCAGAACCCATGCAATAAAAACAAAATATAAGTGTTGCACAAGTGTCAGCCTGGCATTGGGAAATCAGAGGCAGTCAGAATCCAGAAGACAATCTTCTCAAAATGATATTCTCCCTGGCCAGAAACAAGCCAACAATGGTTAATGATGCTAGAGCTGACTACTTATGGTGATTACTTGTATTTAAAAACACTTTCATATGTTGTAGCTGCTGCTCATATAAACTGACTTTATTCAATACATTGTACATATTGATAATTTTTAATTCAGCTAATACCTCAGAGTAATGTGAGTCATTATTATAGTAAAGATGGTATAGTACCACTAACACATTTATGCATTATATCCATACATGTGTTTTCAAGATTAGGACTTGTACTCAATAATAAATATTTTTAATTTACAAAAAATCCTATATTCTAGCAATATTAAAAATATAGTTTCATATACTTATTTCTGCACTACATAATATATTTTAATATCTTACATTATTTCATTTGAAATATAAGATAAGCCCACTAATTTACATCCCTCCTCATGAATACAAGGTTACCTGATCAATTTTAGTGTGGATTTTATGAACAATTATTTATTTATCTGATAGGTTATGGTAACCTCAATGTTTCTCTTTTGCTCTACACTTAGTTAAAATGGTCTGCAGTTCATAATACCTTTCTGGAAATTCAGAATTATAGATTTACCTCAGCTTGCCAAAAATAGTTATTTGATCCTGCTTAAGGAAGGATGACACCTACTTTAAATACCTTTCTATTAAGGATTGGGCTTCATGGTCAATTAGCTCAGCTCAGTGCAAAATACAGATTTATTTGGAGAAGCTTCAATAGGAATATTTGAAAAAGGGCTTGCCATCAAATTTCTTTTCACTTGACCTGATGAGACAAATCAAGCTTATGATGATGATGATTTAATGGGGCCATCAGCAGTGTGTCTCGTCTTATTGATATGTCCTTAGGTAACTTGATCACCAAAATTCCAGAATTTTCCACCAAAGACCCCATAAGAAACCATACCATGAAGAATTATTTTAGTCAATTGTCTTCTATTTTGTCCTTGAGACAGATTGGTTTTTTTCTTTGTTCAATTCTCTACTTTGAATTGAATAGTACACGGTGACCTCAAGATACTATTTATGATAGAGAGCTCACTTACCTTTCAAAATGTCAAATGTGTAGTCAAGTGGCAAAAGTGATTTCTCTGTGGAGACTTAAGTTGGAAAGTAATAAATGTAATTTTCACAAAACACCAGTTTTAATAGCTATCAGTGTGTTATAAACACAGTAAAATTTACAACTGGCTCTGAGTCAGCACTCTGTCACCTTCTCTCCTCACCCTTTATCTTCACAAGCTCAGCACCAAGAAAGGAGGTGCACACATCAGCTAGATGTTATTAAGACTCA